>JAOEHI010012908.1:6921-31565 GCA_025447815.1 Percopsis transmontana
CCCGTGTTTTCTCCGTGCCCCTGTGCCGGCCGGGGCGGTCCGGGCCTGGCGCGGGGCGGCGGGCCGCCGGCGGGCCCCCCCCCCCCCGCCCCCCCCCCCCCCAAACCTTCAATTACAGTAAGCAAACAGCTTACTGTGCTGGGTTCCAACCACACAAGACAAAGTAAACATTATTAGCTTAATAGCAATTTCAATTAGCTGTAACCCGCATACCCGCAAGCTAATGGAACACGTAGCCCAAAAAGAATACGAAAAAATTATGTGTAATTACATCGGGGTTTAGAGGCCCTCAAAGGTCCTAACTTGACTACTGGTAGTGAGAATTGTACCCAATTCTCTTGTTGCTTTCATCCGTGTCTATGTTAAATATTCTTTAAAATCTAATGCGAATGCTGTGTCTCAGTCTTACTGCTCCAGATCTCCTGTAACTTCCGGCTAATGGCACTGTTTCCAGACCGGCTTTATCGGGTTTAATGGACTATTAATTTTGTCGCTTTGAAGATCGTAGCCCCATGAGATTTTTATGGTACATTACAGCACAGATACACTTGTTTCAATAATAACTGTCTGCCCACTGTTTTCCTCAATGATGTATAGAGAGAACATGTTTTATTATGTAAGTGGTGTTCAGGTGCCATCTGTGACATCACATGCCATCTGTTATAAATAGGGCCAACTGGTCCTTGCTAGCAGACCGCAGTATAATGCTGTTTTAGCCTTTTTTTTTTAAACCCATTTTAAGCCACTGTGAAACTTTCATATACAGTAGTGCCATGAATTACCATTACTAACATACCACAATGTATTTATCTTATCTCGCAATTTTCCTCACAAAACAAGAGGTATTATCTGCAATAATTTATTTGGTTAACTTGATGTTTTTTTTAACCTGTCATATCTGGAATGAGTCAAGACAGAGTGGACCGACTAGACAAAGCTATAAAGTGATGCATTACAGCGCTTCATTTACCCATTTTTTGTTCTTCAACCGCTATGAGTTTCGGCTTTCAATAAATCAATCACTTAAAAAATACATTTCCCAAAGTTTGCTTAGGCTGCAGTCCACTCCAAAGCCTGTTGATAGCACTTTCAGTTTGTCAATACGCTAATGCATTCTGTAATAGCCTTCATTTACTATAGAATCATCATAAAACACTACAAGGTCAGTGATTAATGTTTGGTAAGGGGGTGATTCAGAGAGAATAGTCTAAGGTACACAGCAGTGTAAAGACGTGTCATGCCTTTTAAAAGGTTTATTAGAGAGTTAATAATTCAGAGTATAATAGGCTCTGATCCTTGTGACTGGGTTGGCACCATGATTACAACACACATTAAAACTCTGATTACCTCTCATGTTTTGCAGGAGCCTGTTTGTTTTATAAGCCTGATTAAATGTTAATAAAATTCATTCAAATTGAAGCATTTCATGTTGGGGGGATTTTGAGGCAGGTAAGCAGCCACTGGTTTGGTACTCAAGCTCTTTGTTTACCTCTTTGTTTTTACCCACTGTGAGTGGGTAAAAAAACAGTTCAGTTTGTACAAAACAACTTCCATTAGAGCCAGGCAAATGATTACAGATTAATCTTATTATGCATGACCTAATATATGGAGGGGAGACAAGTGTGTTTTACATGGGTTGGGGTCAATCAAATGATACCAATAGTCTACAACAAGAAAAAGACAAGCTTGTGACGGGTACAGTGCGACTCATAGTGTTTAAAACGATGAGAAAAACACACATTTTGATGAAACCTATATTTAAAAACCTCATGTAGTTCCTAAATGCTCTTAAATAGTTTTGTCTGTAGCATGTACAGTAGTTGTTGAAAAGCAGTATAAGCAACAAGACACTTGCACGAGATAAAGGAGAAAATATTTTTTTGCATTATGTTTACATTAATATATTTGTAAGCAGTTTGCGCAGGTGGAATGCGTTAAAGCTATGTACCAAGGGCTCGGTGGGCAGTGTGTAGGCTGCATCTGTTCTTTCAGGGCAATGGGTTGTACTGTGAGCTGCAGGGCGGTTTCCTGAGAGCTGGACACCATGTGCGAGAGATATGGTCATTACCGGCAGCGATCCCTCCAGTACAAGAACAGGCCACATCAGCATGGGGCTCTGAGTCCTTGTTAACATTATTGACAGGTGGTGCGTGAAGCCAGTTGTCCTTGGTGGGACCCTACGGGCAGCCCCTCAAATTTGAACTAAATGTCTGATTTTTTTTCTTCTTCTGGTACACACAGAGCTGAAATAAGAGGGTGGTGAAGGAGAGGGCAATGGTTAAACTGACAATAGCTTCAGTATGATAAAGGCTGGAGCTTCACGTTATTACTGCCGAAAGGCTGACAGGGGCCATTCTTTTGTTTTCTCCTACAAAATTAAGGAAAAGTTTATGAAAATAATATATTGAATCTTTTAAATATATTATTTTTAATTTATTTATTTATTTTATTTAGTTGGTATTACTGTCTTGTAGTTACTTGTGTTCATGCCCTATGTGTGATAGAGGGAAAAGGAGAGAGAAAGCAATAGCAGTATTTAACTACATATATTTATAAATATAAATTGTTCAAATTGAAAATGAAAATGTTTGGTAGAAACAAATCTGTTGCATCTTGATGTCATCGACACCATGTCACCTAACTGCAGTGTGTCAGGCAGGGAATACACTGATTGGCTGGAAGGCTGCTGGTGTCAATGAGGCACATCTGCGGCTCGTGGTATGTGTGTCTGAGTAGAGTTTTTTTCTTTTTATATCCCTATTCTGGCTACTTCGATAGGTCTAACCTAAATCCAGACAAAGTTACATCCTCAAGCTTTAATCTAACTTTTTGGATCAATTCATCTGCAATTTGAGAGTGTCAATTCAGTGGTTTATTACTACTACGTACTACACATGCTTTTCAACATCTCTTGTCCCAAATTTTCAAATTCTCCAGATGGGAATTGTAAGTAGAATATTATAGCTACTCATCCACAGATGACCAACTCCCATCACTATTCTGTCTATTGTCTTGGAAAAAGATAATTAAACACTAAAGAATGGACTGCCCACTCTTCTTTTGGGAAGATTTTTGTGTGAAAGTGAATAGGGAGGAAAGGGATCATAAGGCCAGAAATTGTGCAGTGGGGAATGTAGTACAGAGGAGAAAGCATATATTACATTCCTCTTGGGGACTAATATTTGCAATTATTGTTGCAGATTCTATAGTTACTAGCGAAATTTATTTTTTTCTAATAAATCAACAACATCCAAGGCGGTTGAGAGACCATATAAAGCTATAAGTCTCATTTGCCATTTGCCATTATCACATCACAAATACCAGTTGGTCCATGTAGACCTTCCATTAACTAGACACTAGCAGTTTTGGCTCCAGTTGTTATTTTTACCAAATTCGGCAGGTGTATCCTGTATTTGAAGGCAGCCCCTTCAGCCAACCTTTCTAGAGGGGGAAAAAAAATCTATCCTCACCAACTGTCGGCAAAATGAAAAATCCCTGACAAGAGATTGTCTCCAATTCTAGTGACGGCCCATATGTTTGCTCCCAGATCCCCACTCCAGAGGCTTTTTCAGCTGTCAATATGTCTTGGAGTCTAGGTGAAACTGAGAAAAGGACAGGGGAAACATCTTAGCAGATGATATGCTTTAACATTGGCTCAGACTCAAATCCAAAGCCTCAACATGTGCCAAGGGCTCATTATGGTGGAAGCTAGGATATATAAATACACGTCCAGATGTTTATTTGGTCACTTCTCTTGGCAGATTCTTGGGCGCAGACGGTGCATCCTAAGCACTGACACATGGGCACTGACATACAGACAGATGGCGCGCTCACTGCTTCCTTGGGTCTGACGCTGCCTACGAGGATAGATGAGGCTGTGTTTAAAGGGCGGTTGGTCATCTCGCATCCCGCTGTATATTTACCCTGGGATAAACCGACATGGATCCAGTAAATAACTGTTAATCTCAAGCACATGTGGACCTTATGTGTAGACACCTCTGTTGATGAGCATTTTGGCAATCGTTTATATTTGTATTAAACACAACTACTTGTAGAAACGCACAATGAAAGTGTTGGCACATTTGTTGAAGGTCACTTATTGTAAAATTCTAAATTTTCCAGTTGTGTTAAAGGGAACAGATTTAAAATCTGTTTTACATGTAAAAATAACCCTGAAAAAAAAAATAACCCTGTAAAACAACATCATTAATGGATTGTAACTAATCGTCTCTGACCTATGTTCGCCACTCCCGGTCTTAAAGCCAATCACGTTAAGGCATGTTAAAAAAAGTGCAACACCAACTGAAACAGAATGTTCAGCTTGAAGGGAGAAGTCCAAAATGACAGTTGGAATTGAATGATACGGGGCCTTTTTGAAACAGAAATATCTATATAAGTGATGGATGTTTGCTGTTGGTGCCAGATAGAGACAACACCATATCTCAGGATTCAGTTTTTCTATTTTGCTTTTCTGGACTACATGATGAAGAGGGGGAAGGACTTTAGTGACTGTGTGTGCGGGTCTGTCTGTCTGTCTGGCATGGTGCTGTGCCAGTCAGGAACCGTTCCATAGATCTGGGCATTAAACTAATGTGCTGGGATCAGGGGCCAGTGCCTCGCAAGCTGTCTCTTTGGCTGAGGGTTACTATGCCGCATGCGAGCAGGCAGCGAGTGAGCGCTGGCATGGGTGATGGCACAAAAACTAAACACCTGCTTAACTCTTGTTCCAGGCACCATAAACACATACATTTCCATCCATCTAATGTCTCTTCTGGTTATGATTAGTGTGGTCAACAATGGAGCGGGGTGAAGAGATTTTAAGGTCTTCCTGTTGTGGGCCAAAAGGGTTGTTTATAACCCATAATTACTGGGAAGGCAGGGCTGGGAACACACAATGGGTAGCGTCGTCCTACTTTTAGCAAGCACATGGTGTGGCCTGTGACATGTACACCTGTTACTACTTATCTGTGATAGAGGTGTCATTGAAAACAGCTGGGAAAATGTACATAGTGTGTTCAACAGCCAAACCAGTCACCACAGTCTTATGTGTGGAAATTGTTAACTATTATTTGGTCTGAATCCCATTGTATTAATGAACCCTATTCATCTTTTACCTTAGGACCACTCCTGAAAGGGTTTCTGTCCAACCTAGAAGAGATTTTCTTACAAATGGAAACCATTCATTTTCAACCTCTTTAGATATGCCCTGCATATTTCATCAACAAGAATAATGGCTGAGGAAAATCTGACATATCAACTCGATATGAAAGGAGCTTTATTTTTTTTGTTCCCATTGCTGAATACCCTCTGAAAGGCTCATCGTTGAGACGCTTTAAAAGTTTCCAGACGGTACTCGAGAGCGTATTTCTTTAGAACTTCTTGAGTCATCTCTATGTCTCTCTAATTTCATCTGTGATCTGGGTCTGCCACGCTGGGCGAAGGGATGAAGAACTACGAATGGATTTCTTGTCACTCTGGCATTGGCTTTTTCCCCCTAGACATTTAGAGAAACGTAAAGAAAAATGAGACTTGGGCCCTGCTGAGACCCCTGAAGGTTGATTTTCTTTAATATGATATCATGAGGCGTTTATTTCAGCTGCCATACCTGTGCCCTATATATAGGTAATTGGGATGTGTTTATGGCTTGGTGTTCACTGCTTCCGCTCTATGGCAGAATTCTTCCTCCAGAATGGGGAGAATTCTGTAATACCCCCAACCCACACACACACACACACACACACACACACTGTTTCCCCGACGTCTCCCATCACAAAGACTGCAGGTTCGTGAGAGACTTACATTCTCTACTTGTCTAGCATTAGCAATTACTGCCACCGTGGAAAGGTCAGGGGATGTTTTTAAAATGCGACCCATGCCTTTTTCCTGACTGCTCTGCTGAAATGTCGTCATACATTTATTAGCTTTCAAATGGGGCAGCCAAAAGTGGAGCTTCTGTAAGTAGACAGCCTTCACCTTCATTTTAGCACTAAGGTGGAAGCCTGGCAGAATCTTCTTTTCCAGTTCTCAGTCATTTGTCATTTTTTAAAGCCAATTAAACTGTACATTTTTGGCTTTCGGAAAAAGCCTGACCCAATTTAGGTAGCAATAGATACAAATCAGAGATATAACAATGGAAAACTGCATAAGCTAGCTTGTTCTGGTGTTTATTCAGTCTCGTTTCTTTGTATCTTTTTGCACAACAATGGAGTGAACCCTTTGTTGAGCCTGTAGTATTGATCAATTTGAAAGATATTGATCTAAATTACTAAGCTTTATGTTAGAGGGACTTCACACAGGTTTAGAAAGACAATGGAATTTCAGCAAGGCGGCTAAATCTTTTTCACCATTTTAAGCTTGGTAATAGAGGTAAATGAACTGGAAATACTGTGCAGTAAACACATTACATATCATATGTAAATGAACTAACATTCTTTGTTTCACAGCTCTTCACATGTAGACACAGCCTTTTTCTATACAATTTCTGTACAACACTTTTTATCTCTGAAATTGTAATTAGTTTATCAGACTAATGAAACTTTACCTTGACATCAGAACTTCTAATCCTATATTATATGTTATGTCTGAGGTATTCCGTGGGCTCTGTTAACAGAGGAACATGTTTTGCCCACTCCATTTTTAGTGTAGTGGTAAAATGTTGTCCTCTAATGTGAGCCTAATTCACTTCACCCCTCAGCAGTTAAGGTTTCGCCTCATCCATCTCACTTAGAAAGCGAACAAGCAGCCAGATCCCTGCTGTATGGAGACATCAGCTTTATTACACTGCCAGGGATTCTGAATTATTAATCTTATTTAGCTTTGGTTTTGCACGTGATGGTTAGAGACGGAGCAGTTGTATTCTAGTTACAGTATGTCTCAATGACTGGTCCTGCACTATTCTACCGGTCTGTATAATAGGTTGCAAACTATATAAATATAATATAATTATTTTCCAAATATTTGTATTATACAGTATATTTGTTATACAGTTATACAGTCATATTTGCTCATGTTGTTGTTGCCATAGCTTAGTGGTGACTGTTCTTCTGCAGACATTACTTGGATTCTACCTTTCTGTATGAACAGTTATTAACATTCATCAAATAGGCCTACTTGTATTTGACAGCAACAATACAGTGCGGTACAATTAGTAGCGTCAACATGAAAGGGTTACAGAAGTGCATGGGTTGGAATACAGTATACATATGTTTTATTTGCATTTTCATTGTAGCTGTGCACGTATAACAAACTACATAAGTACACACTTGTTCTACTCAGGAGTTTAATATGACCATAGATCTTTTATATTTACGTGAATCCATGTTATGGTATGAGGGGCCGTACAAGCAATAATTAATTCTGGCCCTCTCACATACATACATTTTCCTTTCACATACATATATTTTTACTCACATAGTACAGTATATTTTCATATATATATATTTTTTTTTTTATAAAAATTTTATTTTTTATTTTATTTATTTATTTATTTATTTTTCTAACTTCCCCTCGGTGTCCCACCTAAATAGCCTATGTAGGGAGTAACGTTAGGTGCAGATGAGCCTGTCCTTTGCCGCTCAAGGGACAAGGACAAAATGTGTTTCAAGGGACGATAACATATTTCTTAATACCTCAATGGCTTGCTGCAGTACTCGCGTCTCTTCTCCCCCTTCCATGCTGACCGGGACCGGAACATCACAATCACAGCGCGATAAATGACCTGCCTTCCATTTCATGTATACTTCATCCATTTCCGCTATACTCTCTCACACACATACATACATTCTTCTCTAACATACATATGTTTTCTTCAGACATGCATATATTATTTATAATATTAAATGGAAACATTAAGCAAAATGTATGAATGTGTGCGTTAAAAAATATGAACTTGGGAGCAAAATGTATGAATGTAAGTGAAATATATATAAATATGAGAGTGAAAATTCATGTATGTGAAAGGAGAATGTATGTATGAGAGGGCCAGAATGAATTACATGTATGGCCTGTACAGCCCCTCCATAATATGGTCTTCATAGTGTGAAAATATTAATACAACTCTGAATTTAATTACAGCAAAAGCCTGCTGAGATATTTGCCTCAAGCCAAATGAAATGCAAGATGGATCGTAGCCCTGTGCCACATTCATTTTCTATGTCAAAACTATAGGAAAACACTGAATACATCACATGTCAGGACTAGGTCCGCACTGTGTGCAGCTCTGCATGCAAAATGTAGGCTTATCCTTGCACTAATTAGAGCTAACCTTTTGCTGTTGAGTAAACTTAGTATTTGGTGTGCCATTTCAATCCTCTGAAGTTATTCAGAATGCTTTGATGCTGCACTATCAGGAGTCTTTTAAAGGATTATGCGATTCCTGATTAGGACATCAATCTTAGAACAGTCTTCCCATGAGCCACTGGGTATGCAGAACCCAGCTTCTTTCTTCGGATTGGCTGGATCCCTATCGTCTGTTTTTGTGTCTATATCTACTGGCTCTGTGCTCCACCTCCGTACAGCCCGGCGCAGATAAGGGCAGCACCATCTACAAAGCCACCAGAACAATGGGAGAGCCAAGGTGCGTCGTTTGTTTAGTTGATAAATTATGGATAGTGTATCTGATGGCAGACCGTGCCCTTTTCCTGAGCCTGACTCCTTTTGCGCAGCCATAGTGCCATTAAATGCATCCACGCTACTGACAAATAATAAGAAGAGCTGCATAAATTCATCAAGGAAAGTATGCGTGAAAGGCCTTCCACGCTTTCAGAAAAAACGCACAACCTATTGGTTGAAGTAAAACCCTAAAGCATGTCAAAATAACGGGTAAATTCAGGTTTAGTTAAATTGTCTTTTTTATCTTTCTAACTTTCCCAACTTCTATACAATCTAGTTAGCAAAGACTGCAAAGGAGATGAAAACAAAGTTTATTATCTTGGAGAAAAAATCTATGATTATATGTGGATGTTTTAATTATCCTGCATTTATCTTTTTAACAGTAGATTTCTTTGTTCTTTAAATATAATTAAACTAAAAGTGAATTATATCATATTCGTAATTGTTAAAAGCCAAAATCGTAATTTAAATTGAAATATGATTTTCCCAGCCCTAGTGTAACTCTAATTCCATTTAGGGACTGCTCGCTCGGCTTTGTATGAACAGTTATTACAATTATTGTGAACTGTATTGCTTAGGAGATAATCTCAGATATAAAGGGTAGGTGAACAGAAATGTGCGCTTTCTGTATTACGTTGAACACTGATGTTTACTACAGTCACAACGGGTGTAAGGGATATGTAAAGGCCTTTACAAAAATACAAACACTGTAGACATAAAAATAAACTTTAAGCTACTTAGAGAACACAGTCATATCAACTTGTCAAACCTCATAGAGAAAATGGAAAAGTAACACGTTGATTTACCATTTTACTGGGAGCTACGTCCTTGTAAAAGACACCCCTGCGAAATGTATTTAGGCAAATACAGTATCAGAACCAGATGTGTGTGTGTGTGTGTGACAGAATGTGTGACTTAGTCTAGGCTCTAGGGACTTCAAACAGAAGGAGGAGAGAAGGCTGTTTAACTGCCACTCCATTTACTTGTATTATTGTATCTGCCTCTCAGTGTGATTAATGCCAGCCAAGGCCTCTCTGCTCTTTATGATAGATTTATAGAAGTCAACGTACAATAACTTGTGTTTCATCATACATTCATTTTCAGCAACAGACAAGCCAGTCCTTTCTTCTTTAAGTAGGACCTCAATACTTGGTCTATACTGCCGCTGTATGTTCATTTTACAATGCTAATAGATAAAGGAATGATGATAATACAGATAATACATAATAATTAGATAAAGCTATGCAGTGTTCTAAGCAGACCAGATGGCATGCAGCAGATGATAGAACACTCATTACAACCACAAGAGACATGAGACTTGACTTGGACTTGTGACCAGAGACTTGACTTGGACTTGCCCCTCAAAGCCCTGAGACTTAACTTATACTTTCAAAAAGTGACTTGTGAGCATCTCTGGATAGAAGAATATCTTAATATCTTGAAATCTTGAAATTAAAATATATTCTGACATCATTTCCCAAAACGGAACCAACTTGTCTGCCACTGGCTTCTGACCTCGTACTCCTTAGTGGAATCTTCCAACTGGCCGCTGATGGAGGGGGAAGGCTTGCTGAGCTTTCTGCACCCGTCAGCTCAGGTTAGCGTCATGAGTTTGTTGGGATCAGGGGAAATGCTTTAGGCAACAGTGAGACAATATTTGATTTTCTTCCATTATTTTCTTTCTTTTTCCAGTTATATTTGAAGGCATGAAAACTACTCTTGGTGCACTGGGTTTGTGTAATAAGAGCAACATTTGATTCCGAAGGGAAAGCCACATTCAGTCTTTTTAAGGAACTTGTATTTTATTAGAACACTGACCAATCATTTTAAAATCCATAGAGCCTAGAGCCATTACCTCCATATTTGTAGAAAGAATTTTCTCATTAGTGAGTATTTTTGTCAGGGTGTTTACTTTTGCTTTAAATGCAAGAGAGTAAAATACAAACAATATTAATTTACAACAGGAAGAATTTTCGTTCTTCAAGATGTAAAATCTTCTACCAAGGGACAAAGTAATACAAGTAAACACATATTAGATATGTAAATAATAAGTTGTACAGGGAATACATTAAAAACATACTGTGTTAAATGTCAAGGGGAATTACAGCACTGATCATGAAAACAAATTTGGTTTTCTGTTAGATTGTACCCCATTTGTGAAGGTGTGCATATATTCATAGAGATTAAAACCTCCTTGTTCATTGACACATTTATGGATACAGACTTCATAATTGAATTGGTCCAGGATTTGTGCAAGAAAAAAAGCTTTAGTGAAGAAAATATAATGCGGACATTAACACAGATGGCAGTTGACCCCTCGAGAAGTCAGTTTCTTCTGACAGTAGAAGATCAAGGCTCAAGGCTGCATAACCTTTTTTTAAAGCGCTGTAGCTACTAATTTAACACATATAGACAGCTTATACTTCTTGTTCCTTCAGCATCTCAAACATCCCTTCCAATGCAGCCCTGACTCCAACCAGGAGCTCTCCATCTTTGTGAGTGAGTATGGCGGTATCATGGGTAGACACCGTGAAATGGGCACGGCTCTGGTTCACGCGGCAGGCCAGCCATTCCCATACCGCCCACTAGCCGGTCCATTAGCCGTGGCCCATTAGTATGATCATGCTTTACTGGTTCCACAACCCTGCCATTCATCCACCCTGTGCTGTGCTGAATGCGTTCGTCCATGCTATAGTTTGGAAGTTACTCCTCTCAGCTGGATAGGTAGCTCTTGTGTTAATAGCCGCGCCCCCCTCTTCCCCCTTATGCCACTAACGACTACAGACCAGACCAGACATCCAGGATTGATTGTTTTGATTAGTTGAGACATCTTTCGGGATGCACCACTTGGAGTTATTGATTTGTTGTGTCTGAGATATCAATCATGACAACAGGCACATATTGCAACATTAAAACTGGATGTCAAGCTAATTCGAATGAACTATGAATATGCTATTGTGTTTGAATTGTCCTTAAAGCATAGGGGAATGTCATGAAATGACAATGAGGATGGACGTTGGCCATGGTAGTGATGATAACGAAATGCAATGTCATTACACATGCAATCGATTTAAAATTCTAACCTATAAGGTGTGTTAATGTAGATGGCCTAGTGTGTGTGTGTTATGTGTGTGTGTTATGTGTGGATTTGTGTGCATGGGCAGTGTGTCGGAATGTAAACGCCACCGTACCTGTCATGTCAGTGATTTATAGTCCGGCTGGGAGCCCTGTGGCTCAGCCATGCCAGCCTTCTCCAGGCCTCAGGAGTCACAGCTTGTAGCCACGGCACGTCTGCAATCGGACAATATCCCGCCCAATAACGCCACGCTCTGCTTCACCGGTGCGCCGATTGTCACATGAATCTGTTTGTTGGCAGTAGGGCCTTTGCAGGTCAAGTGTCGCACCAGAGAGGTTAATGTGAAAGCAGATGACAACCCTAGAGGTTAACCTGAGAATGTGTTACGAGTGGTAATGTGTGAGGTGTTGCTGTAGACGTGTTGCAGACTCAACCATTAGCTGAAGTACTAAAGATAAGCTACCTCAGTGTGTGACACACACACACACACACACACACACACACACACTTAGAGCTTTGTCGCAGTGAAGGCGTTAATCAGGGTATGAAATATGTCAATTTATGGTTTTGAAGACTAATGTGATGACGCAGGTTTGCTATCTTTATTCCACATCTCCCGAAAATAATTTTGCATGGAAAAGTAGGAAGTAAAGAATGTACAGTATCTATCCAGGAATTTCTTTATTGTTTACATTTAGAGGACATTGGCGACCTGTGAATTGGCCTGGATGTGTTCGCCTGAACTCTTCTTCCACTGACAAGAAAGGACGCCTGTGTGAGTCATCCCTCTGAAATAGCTGTCCATCTCTTGCCTGAAATGGAATCCGCTTGGCACAGCCGCAACACTATTGATTCTCATTGTCGTCTTTTTGAAACCCCCTTCCAAAATCGACCTCCTCTCTCCAGGACAAAGGCTGTGGACAAAGTTTAAGCCGCCAAAACCCACTGCAAAGTTAACATTGATGTTAAAAATACTTTTGTCAGTATTTCTTTAAGTGGTAAACATAATTGAGGTACCTGCAAAAAGCTACAGAGAGTGCCTGGAAACACCTTATTATAGCTACTAATGGGCTATAATAAGGTGTGAGGGGGCTTAAACAGAATTACAATTGGCAGGAAAAAAATTCAAGACTGTGTGGTCACTTTTACCAATGAGCCTGTTATCTGACCTCCCATTTCCTCAAATGTAAGCCTGTTCTTATACGTTGTGGCTGCTCAATTTGGATACCTTGGTATATGTGGTCAATCTTTTCTTTAAATAACTCAAACATCGTCAAATTGTAAATGTGATAGTGAAGAAATGTATCATACAGTTTTCTCTACAAATGTAGACTTCTACTATTGATGCTAACTGTTGCTAAGATAATTATTTAGTGCTTACAAAACAATGTTTCGCAATTAAAAATTGTGACCCAGATTTCAAATTCTTATTAGCCTATTTTTATTTATTTTTATTTTTATTCTTGATATACTTTAATTCATTATTGTTGATTCATTGCAATAGCTTTGCCCCTTTCAATCAATCAAAAATCAGGAATGTTTGTTCTTGTGCACGTGACGACCCAAAAAAGAAACGAAAGCTTCTGGCGTGGGGATTTAAAGCATATGTTCCATAATGAGGCTAACAAGAGGCTGTTAATGGCCGCTAAGCTGGCCCCTTGGCGGGGCCTTGTTAATGTCACTGTCAAGTTGTCGATCTCTGGGCCTGCAGATCAAGGGCGCGGAGGAGCAGGGCACATATGGGGGAGGGAGACCCCCCCCCCCTCAAAAGCATTTCACATTTCACACACACCCTAATTGCTCTCTGAATTATTAACCTTAATAGAGGGCGGACGGCAGGTCGTTTGACCCAGCTGATGCGTCGACCCGGGGCGAGTCCTTCAGCTAGCATCGCAGAGACATGCACGCATATTTAACCATCTGCAGAGGGCTAACACATTTCACCCTCCTGTCGCGCAAATTACACTTCTCTCCCTGACTTCTTGGACTTCAAACACTAACTCCTTTACAAATTTGGTGTAATGAGTGCGCGGATATAATTAGTACTTACATTCCAGCCGTTAGAGGCTTGGCCGCACAATCTTTTGCGAGTCTCTTTTCGTGCAGAAGGGCATGGCTCATGTCCAAATCCAGAGAGGAGACAGTCCTATGCATTTATGTGTATATATCATTCCGTCTTGTTCCTATTTGATTGCCATTCTAAGCGTCACCCGAGAAAATTTGATTTATTCTTTAATCTGGCAGTGGATGTTTAAACTTTTTGACCATATAATAAACAATATCCGGATAACATTCGCTATATTATATAATTTATTAGGCCATACATTAATAATGAATATTCGGCTGTCTTGGTAAATGACAATGTAAATGTCATGCTGCGTGTGTGCTTTGGAGTTAGTTGTTTGATCGGAGTCTGTTGCACCATGTCGAGTCTGCAATACAACAGCGTAGAGCCTCAGAGGTAACTTTGCTATTGACGTTATGCTGGGTGAACTTTTCCTCCTGTCCCAGAGAACACTGCACCGATTAAATTCTTCTCTAACCTTTAAGAACGGATCCGGAGGATATGGTAGACCGTGTTTTACCCCTCGCCACCTCTTCTGCCTTCCTAGCTGCGATTCTCTGTAGCCGCACTCTCACCACTGTAGCCCGTGGTTGGCTCTCCTTAGCTGGAGAGAGGCCAGTTAGGAATGTCATGTTATAAATGGGCCGTCTGTGTGATAAATGTTCTGCTGTCCTGGGTTCGGGACCCTGACACAGTGCCACGCAGGGATAGGGCTATTCATAGACACAGACACAGAGGCTCACAGCGGCCACAGAACTTTTCTATGCTATACTTTTTTTTCTATTTATCTCTGATTCCCTGCACACTTCACCTCTCGGTGCGTAACCGGGGGCCCCTTGATAATTCTTGCTATCACTCACCTGCTGTTTTACCTGTTGTGTCTGACAACAGGACAGCCCACGATTGGGGACTGACAGTCTTAAGATCCTGCGAAAATTGATTAAGGCACATTGGGCGGTTGATGCTGAAACAGCAGTATTTTTTTTTTTCTCCAAAAGTTGGTCTTGTAGTGAAAACTGCTACCTGTGCTCTAGGTGTCTTTTCAACAAGGAAAATCTAGTTTTGAGCATGCCATTTTCCATGTGGAGATGCTGCAGTGCAGGCTGTCGAGCTTTGAAGATGAAGGGCTGGAAAATTAGATTGGTTGATATTAAAACAGAGATGGAACAAAGAAATTAATCTTACCTCGCAATATGAGTGGCATCTTTCAAATCACTTTAAAGTCATTCCCACATATTGCCTTATATACAGTACTGTATATTTACTTTATATTATTATGCTTTACCATTTTGTTGTTGTATTTTTCTTTATTATTCTGTACTCGTTTTGTACTAGTTGTGGTTATTGTGTTTTTATTGTTTTATTGATGTATAGAATTTAGATAAACAATTCAATTTCCAATCTACAGCATTTAATACCAAGCTTATACCATAAAATAGATAATGAAATTAGTTTATTGTTGCATCATTATAAAAGAAACGCCACATGATTTCTCACTTTTATGGCTCTGCCTGTTTTTGAACACATCAAATACAGTATCTGTCTTAGCATTGACCTAAGCAAAGGCTAGCTTCTGACTGCACATGCATCCCTTGGACTGAGCTGATTGTGTGTGTGTATGTTTGTGCATATACAGTATTTGTCTGCGCATTCAGTGTGTGGCGATGAATTGTGTGCGTGTGTGTATACGTGTGTACATAACAGTGTGTGCGTGTGTGTACTTACATGTGCTAGCCTAAGTGTGTCAGCGTATGCATGCACACAAGAGCAAGTGTGTGTGAGTGTGTGTGTGTGTGTTTGTCATCCGTTCAGGGCTTTGTTCTAATTCTCACACAAGTCTCATCTGGATCTTTGTTTCATTTGGGAAGGGGTTGGGGGGGTGGAGTGGTTTTCAGCTGACTCTGCATAGGTCAACCGCGTGTGTGTGTGCGTGTGCGTGTGCATGTGCGTGTGCATGTGTGTGTGTGCATGTGTGTGTGTTGTTCCCCAGTGTCCCTCCACGACTGCAGCTGAGCAGCCAAACTAGCCCCAATGCTCCCATAACTCCTGCTGCTGACAACTCACAGAGACACGTTTGTAATTTAGGGTGTAATTCCCCTTTTCCTGGGAGCTGTATAAAACCTATATTATGACCATAAACAAGCCAGTGCTTTCCTCTGTGCCTCACCGTTTCTCCTCCTTTATGCATGCAGAGAGATATTATTAGTGATGTGCCATGGCAAGCACTTCTGTTTCCTGAAATGCCACGCAGCAATAAAAGTGGAGGCCCCCTTTTCAGTTTCTTATTTTGCTCCCTTCACTGTTTCAGATTGCGACCCACGACAGGACACGAATCTTGTTTAGTTTCCTCACTGCACACGCTGAATGAGATGTACGGAGGTAAACAAAGGTGTCGCCCCCCCCCCCCTTCCGGCGTAACAGATTGACTGTCAGAATGGCCTTGAGAACTTCCTTTTTGTTTAAATTGTTTAAATTGAAAGCTTCTCCATTTCAGTGCGCAGGAGGCTTTACTTCACACGCACTGTGAATATCATTGTACATGTGAATGGTGAACAGGGACCTCATTATTCCACCAAATTATTGTCCTATTGTTGAAGCAGGTCTTATTCCCCCCCTCCCCCACCCAAAATATGCCTCCATTTAGAAGGGTGCATAACGATTCATGACAAATAAGTGAAATAATCATCATCGTTATTATTTCCAGTTATTTATCATTGCCTGACAGTGTGTCAAAAGTACTGAATTTCAATTTGGTATTGTTGGGCGGCGAGACTAATTACGCATGTCTCCAGCTAGCGTAATGATTTGTTGCGCGCGAGACGCGCTTGCGCCGAGGATGCTCCACGTGTCTGCCTCCGCTGCTGGTGCTGTGGTGGCTGTGGTGGCTGCGGTGGCTGCGGGCGTTTTTCCACCTCAGCCTGACACCGGCGTCTCTTCCAATTTCGTCTCGTTGCATTAGTCAGTAAGCCCGGCGCTGACACCACCTATCATATCACTGCCTTAATCACAGCCGAGCTCCAGCCTGTACATATGACTGGGTCGTTAACACTCAGGCCCCCTGGCTAACAAAGCCCCCCCAACCTTTCTCCCCCTTTTGCTTTTTTAGAACCCACCCTTCCCCCACCCACATTTCATCCATCAGAGACGGTCACCCAGGTTCAGCCCACGCGGTGACAAATGACGCTCGCTTTACATTGATTCATTCACCGATGATTTCCGCCATTCAGCTAACCTAAGCTCATATGCAAAATGATTCACCCTCGCTGGCGGGGCTAAGAGTTTAACTAACAGTGATGGAGTGAGGTAGGGGTTTTTCCCGGCTTCGCGCAAAATGGAAAAAATAAATCTTGCCTATACGTCCGCCATCAACCCGCCGACGAAGCAGAGAGATGTGGTATTGGTGTAAGTTTGTCTTTTTTTCCCTCTGCCCTCCCGTCTCCAGGGGTAATGATCAGGGAAGCCGGGCCAACCAGGCTGATAGGCTTGGCTATGGGTGTTGGGGTAATGGTCTGTCTGGAACCTGAGCTGAGGGGCTGATTACAGGCACCCCTGTCACCTGCCTAATAGACAGCTCTAATAGCCACGTCCAATATTTAGCCTCATCTTCTGGAGCACACGGGTTATACATGTACACTCACATACACATTAATAACACATATATGCATAATGAACACTATTTAGCTATCGAGCTTGCTATCAAGGCCATCCATCGTTTTAATGTCTGTAATATTGTAAATGACTTGCCTAAACTAATTTGAGATTAGCCGAACCGGACTCCCTAAACTAAGGTGCATCGAAATGTACTGCTTAGTTTCCTTCCATGGTAATGTGATGTGTCCTGTGGCCACAACAGAATTAGCCTCTCTGAAGAGGAGGGATCTAACTATTTTTAGCTCCGCGTTATAAGCCGTGGACAGCAACCGCTAACGGAAGCATAAAACGATCTGCTAGATGACTGCATAGTATATGTGGGATTCTCATAAACGTGACAGGGGTGACAAAGGTCCATTTTATGTGGTCTTCGCCTGATAATGTATTCATTGTTGGGTGTCACAGGGCCTCCCGTCTTTTCTTTTTGAATTATGTGCACTGCAATACGGATTCGCACAAAGGATGAATGCGTTTCAATTCTAAACCCCTCCCTCTACCTTACTTTGATTGATTCACACAGCTGGCCCTGTCTTGTATATTGTCAGCTTCATTTCAGGGGCCAGTCATAATGAAACCACCGCAGTCAAATTATTGCTGTGGGTCTCTTCCCTTTTTTCCTTTTTTTGTTTGTTTCTCCCATAAACTTTGATGGATTAAATGCACAGAAGCCAAGACATTTTATCACGCTCCAGCGCATGGGGGTCATTCCCTGAAATTGTTCACTTCCACACCTCTTCTGCACTGTCATGTAACGTGTGCTGAGATGCGTAGAGATAACCAACAAAGTTGGGAGCCAATCTGCTAACCCGTCACTGATCTATCATTTAACAGTAACCTCGGCTCGGAGAGTAATCCAATCATGTCTCTCTCATGTAGCTGACTACCTAATAATTATCTGTTTTTCCTCCACCTGCATTTAGATTCAACTCTCTTTATCATGTCACCGGTTGGAATGTAGCCTTTTCATAGAGGTCTGATAGAGGTCTGACACATGTGTAGCTCACGTCAATTATATATCTTATTTAGGTATTTACATTTACATTTACAGCATTTAGCAGACACTTTTATCCAAAGCGACTTACAATTACTACATTTGTCAACAGTTGAACTGGTTAACCACCAGTTTTTGCAAGCAGATAACATTCTCCTAGAATAAGGACAGCATCATGTAACAGGGTTACTTTACCTATGCTTTTGCACAACACAAGGTATGCACAAGGTATGCCAGTATCACCAGCGTTGACGATGTATTCTTCATCTATACTGGTGCGCTGGTATAAAAAAAGTCGTCTGGGGCCAGGTCCCCCCGGAGGCTCTGTAGTCAAGCTACACTCAGAGATTTGTATGGAATTAGTGGCCGATGGTGCCGATGGTAAAAGACAACAGTGAATTCCCACCGGGGAGTCACTTTTAAAGGGGTAAATGTATTTCTGCCCCGTCCGTCCTCGGCCTGTGCGTTAATGCATTTCACTGTAATGAGGGCTGTCTGGCCAGTCGGGACCCTGGGGACACAGAAGATCTCCTGTTGGTTCTGCAACCTGACAGGAAATTACCTGGTGGGCTACTGGTGGAATCTAGTAGTAATTAAAGGGATATTCCTGGATTTATTCCGGGCATGGGTGTAAGCATATTGAAAGAGGGGGGGGGGAGGGAAACCTAAGATTCTTGTGATTCGATTGATGCAAACTATTACAAGATACAATCACAACAGCAGGTACAATCCACGGCTCTGTCAAACCACCAACCGACAAACAATTACAAAATGTTTGTGTTGTCGCGAGTACCTGCAATGTGTTCGACAGGGAACGTGAACTCGCAACCTCGGGGTTGGGAGGCAGACGCTAAAACACAGTGCTGGGGAATGAGATTTACTTTACTGCACAGAACTGTACCTGCTGGCCACCGTTACATATGCAACTCACCTATGAATCCACCGATAGATACAGTAACATTCCGATTAACAGTCTTGTTACATTGGCAAAGGTCCAGAGTCAGGCGATCAGGTACAGAAAATATTTAGTCAAAAACTCATTATTACATCAATAAATACGCATGGACCACAATCGTATACCAAAACCTTTCCCTTTCAGTCCAGGAAATAAACAATCCACATTTTCAGCAGGATCTTTAATTCATCAGGGCAGACTTTCAAAGCTGTCGCCTCGGCTTTCTCCAGTGTCCGATGTTTATTCGACCAAGTAAAAGTAAACACACGGCTTTCTTTTTTTTTGGAAAAAAAAGTGTGGGGGACAAATGCCAGATTTTGAAATGTAGGGGACATTTTTAAAGAATCACATACAGTAGTAGGCTGTGACTTTACATTGGACCATTCTGTGACTAGACAACCAATGGCATTACATCTTGTGGCATTAAACACATGCTGCATGCATATTGTGTACTTTGTAACATTAAATGGCCATTTGGATGACTGTTGTTTTACCTTTGTGGTGAATATGTGTTTGTGATTACAGTATAGAGCTGTACAATAGACTGTAGGTCTATATGTGTCTCCTATTTTCCCCCCATTTCCTTTGTGAGCACTGAGTAATTGTAGGCGATGGTCCTTTTCTAATGACTTTTGAGTATTTGCATGTACTTATTAGGACTTGCCACAAGAATAGATGGAAGAAATCCTGAGCAGTGAAAGTAATTAGCAGAGAGATGGAGGAGAGGCTGGCAGGGCCGTTAGTGCTACTTATGCAGCATTGGGTTATGTTATTAGGGCGCAGCGCTGCCGAGTGCAGAAAATGGCTTTAGTGTTTAATCCAATAAAACAAGCGTCGAACAATTTGGAAGATTATACGATCCTTCACTGGTGCGTCAGTGTGAGAGAGCCCTGTGTCCATCTCTCCAGTGTAAATGGATTTCCTCTGACCAAAATGTATACGTAGGCAAAAACCTTTTTTTATCGTGTGGTTGTTGTACATTTGTCGATGGGAAGCTTATGACAAGCCCTGTTTCATTATTTTCTGTTAGCGGGGCAACGGAGTCATGCTCCCATATGATTCCGTTGAAGGTTTTCTGGCCCTGCCGTGTATTGTTCATTGTTCATAGCCCAGAAATAAGTAGTATTTTTCCTCCACCTCTGAGAAGCCCTTCCCTTTCCTGTCACCAGGGATATCGCTGGAGTTTTTCACAGAGACAATATGCCACCTGGCCTGCACCGCATTGCTGCAGAAGCAAAATGCCACCTGCCATTAGCAGTCTATACTGCCGTAACAATGTGTTTCTATTGTGGGATACAGAATTGACAAGAGTGGGTCATTATGCAAATGTTCATGTACATTTCCCACCCCCAAAATGAATTCAAGTGGTCACGTGTAAGATCTAGTGCCATTACGCCAGTGCACAAGGATTTTAAAGCCTTACATTTAGAGAAAGAGATGTTCCATTGTAGTGTACATACCTGTATACCTGCGGCATAAGCTTTTCGCCATGAAATTCACGACCCGCGATTGGACGAACCATTCTGTTTTGGTGTATTTATTTGCAGGGAACATTCTGCATATTTCAAACCACTGTTTGGGTGTATGTGCACAACATGCATACATATTTTTAGACTTAATTCTTAGTTCCCATCAAGCCTTCAAAAGAAAAAAAAGTTTCATTTCTCTGCATAGAACTAAATTACCCTGAGCCCACCAGGCATCTGTCCAGTAAATGCAAGCTCCAAATCCAATGACCTCGATGCAAGTGGCAGGTCTGTCCTATTAAAAGGTCTCTCCTCCCTGTCTTTGTCTCTGTGTAAACAGATCTTTAAAAGGCGATGAGGTTAGCTGGCCTGTGCGGCTTTATCTGTGAGGTTACGATTGTCTGGAGAAGATGACCCCAGGCTATTGATTTGTGATCCCTCATGTATGCATTTGCACACGCACACACACACGCACACACACACACACACACACACACACACACACAGTCAGTGACTCATTTTGGCTTAGTGTCAATCTTGCGCTAGCATTTTAAAAGGTTATTTTCTGGCCAGCTCCTGGGGGAAAAGGAAGGAACTGCAAACCCAACACAAACTTTTGGGAATTGGTAAATATATTTTCCAAGTTGGAAGAAATTAAGCCCTGACAATGTGCAAACAGAAAAAAATAGATCCACCACTCTCTTATAGGTACAAAACTGACCCGGGGAAGAAGACGAGCAATCTGGGCAGTTATCACAACGCAGTCTCGCTCCTCCCAACCCTTGCTGCTGCTTGTCACTTTGGCAGGGGCCTGACTGTGTCAAATCAATGTCAAATTTGAATGTTAATAGAATACTAAATTATTCACCATGCAGTTTAGCGCATATGACCGATCTGCTGGTTCCAAATGAGTCATATAAATATATCATGAAGGAATCTAGGTCTGGTCTATCTCCAGTGGTACTGTACGTACGGTGAATATAGGGAATGTAGGGTTTAGGTTTATTATTGCATAAGGACAATCAGTGATTAAATTACGTAACATTTGCAATAATATGTGTGAAGGCAGCTAGAACTCACCGTGTAACACTGAGTTCAGTGCATAATAGCTTAGCCTTTAAGATCAGTCACTCTAATAAAAAATATGTACACATAGTCTAATCTCTTATGGGTTAAATGCAGTGTCATTGCCGCATTGTCTTTTCTTCATAAAGCGTCATTAAAGCTTGTCACATGAGCATCAAGCTATATTAATAATACCTCTACATGTAGCTTCATAATACACTCAACCCCTAGAGTGACATGGGTACTATATTATATGGTTAAATTAGCTAGTGCGCACCAATCACAGCCTTTATTTCAGCGAACACAGAGAGGAAGAAATCAATCACAATATTGATGTGAACTTTTAAAGAATATTCAATGATATATCATTGTTTCCTTAGGCTCCCATGCTGCGATTTGCTGGTACCTTCCGTGAGGATCGCCTTTCTGTCGACAGCTAGGGCAACATTAGAACTTGTTCAACATAAAAGAGCCACTAATACTTGTGATTATAGCTCATAAGGGTCAGGCTAATGGCGCTAATTGATCCTGTGTTCAAATGGTTCACATCTGGTGAACTTAAATGTTTAACTTCCTTCCTTAGAAGCAATATATATATTTTAGTATGTCCGGCTGTATAGCTCTTTCTATGTGATGCACATTGTATTGTCTTGTGTTTAGTAGTAGCTAAAAAAACACCAGTAACATCATAAATAGTGATCTTTGTAAAAATGTTGTCATGATAATTTGATGTATATTAATCAAACCAAGATAAACGTATTACATGTAAAGTTTTTGAATGCTTTATTTGGATGAAAAGCATTTGTAAAATGTTTTTTCCCAGGACTGTGTGCAGTCTTCTTTCCACTGATTCAGGGCAAAGGTGCAAGGTGCATTCTGGGAAATGTATTTTATCCTTATTTGCGATTCTAGATGTAGCATTTCTCCGCTCAGCGTACCATCTGGAGGGATAAATTGGCAATGCGACAAAGTGAAAACGGGAGGGGGGTTACGTTTTTGAAGTGTAAACTGACCATCACATTGAATTACAACCAAATTGTTTTGTGATTTCAAGCTTAGGTGATGTTTTACCCAAATGCCATACAAATAGTAACAATAGTGATATAATGGCTGTGAACTTTGGACTTTGGACCAAGCGTGTCAATGAGATGCCTTCCAGATGTTGTGAAATTACACTTCCCCCTGAAGGCAACAGAGATTGCATGCAGAAGGAACTGTCTACTTTTACCTCTTTGAGTACAATGCACGGCTCTAAAGATTGTTCAACATCCATCATGTAATTGACGGCAATGTGCACCATATGTAATCAACTCTTTTCCTAATTCCTGTTTGTAAGATGGTGAATGGCGCCAGTCATTATGCTCTATGCCCATCTGTTCACATCACATAATTGCATCACCGCCTCAGCCCTGCAACAATAACGCACAGACGGACACCTGCTTTCGCTACATCGAGTTTAGGCACTTTAGGCGTTCGCTCATGGTGCTAGACACTGAACACAGATGCTCTCACCTTCTATTGTTTTCAGTGTTTCGACCAAGTCCGTAGGGTAAAACTGTCGAGTTTTTGATTGATCTTTGATTGAGACGCTCACAAACAACAACCCGTTCCGACCAGTGCCTGATCCATTAGGCCCAGACTGTGTCTTTTAAGGATCATTCCACCAGCTGGTTGTGATAATGGCTGGCCACAGTGGAGAGACTTTGTTTCACTCTGACAGGCATTGTGTGACGTGCTTTAATTTGTTTCGACCTTGGCGGCATTTCCCCCTCTGTTCCATATGCATGCTTTTATGAAACCACATGTCCGTGTTAATGCGTGCCGTGGTGCAGCTTATCTATCTTTAAAATACGTGACTTTTACAACAACAAAGTCAACTAAACACCATAGATGCAGTGGCTCCCAAAGTGTGTTTCTGGACCTTTTGAGGGTTCACCAAATGTTTTTTACTTGAATTTACTTAATTCATGTATTATTATTATTATTATTTAAATGTTACCTATTTTTAATTCCTTTAATAATGTACATATTTTTCAATCATGTTTATCTCATATATTTGTAATATTTGACGCTATTAAATGAATGTCACAAGATATGATGCACTTCTTTTTGGGGGAACCACTGATGCCCAGATATTGACAATGCGTGCTAACCCACAAGCAAATGTAGTCACATGGGCCAAACAAACACACACACGCACACACGCATGTTCACAAGCATTTACAGTGGCACACACAGGAGGGAACAGAACGAGAGAGGGGTATCAAACAGC
Source organism: Percopsis transmontana (assembly GCA_025447815.1). NCBI lineage: Eukaryota > Metazoa > Chordata > Actinopteri > Percopsiformes > Percopsidae > Percopsis > Percopsis transmontana. The sequence continues at coordinate 31,073 of JAOEHI010012908.1, forward strand.
CCCTCAACAATAGCAGGTGTGTGCAGTGTGTGTGTTCCTAGCCCGCAGCACCACGCTCATTTTAATGGATGTTGCCCAACAGCCGACAGACAAATATTTGTTTTCTCCCGTTCCCATAGTAGTACAGCCCATAGCCCCCGCCCCGCCCCACCACACACACACACACCCACAATTGCCCCCACTCATTACCCCAGCAGGACTGATCTTCTCATAATGCTCCAAACTGGATATCCTGCGGCTTTTTAGGATTAATAAAATATGAGGGCACATTAATATTCGCCGGCGTTCCAATTCCGCTATTATTGCACACAGGCCAGTGAAGCCCCCTGACTCGCCCGGCCTGCCAATCACCCCGCAGGTATGGCGCGCCAGCTCTGCCCCAGTCAGGCTGGAGGTGAATGCAGCTGACAGGCTTCAAGCAGGGGGGGGGGGGGGGGGGGGGGGGGGGGGGGGGGGGGGGGGGGGGGGGGGGGGGGGGGGGGGGGGGGGGGGG
>JAOEHI010012919.1:0-31555 GCA_025447815.1 Percopsis transmontana
TCTCTCTCTCTCTCTCTCTCTCTCTCTCTCTCTCTCTCTCTCTCTCTCTCTCTCTCTCTCTCTCTCTCTCGAAAGTTCCAGTGTATACTACAAATGCATAGCAGCCTATATTCTGTAAACTGTAAATTATGATTCATACAGTATCAGTTTCAAACCCTATTTGACATATTGAAAAGATGTGAGAATTTTACCCTCCACTTCACAGTAGCCAGGTGTGTGTGAACATGTGTGTCGGGGGGGGGGGTGTATTAAGATACTTAAAGACCTATGTTCTCTTCTGTGTGTCATCGCTTACTCATTTTACCTCCATTCATCAGCGAGAAAGCGGAGCAGCTCCACAGCAATGAAGGATGGATTGTGAAGATAAAAGGATGGAGAGGTGAGGAGTTTTAGAGAAGGAAAGCCACAGAATTCAGGAAGCTGGCGTAGACAGTGTTAACATTAGCTAAACTGACAGAGAGAGAACTAGGAAAAAGGGTGAATCTGTAAAAGGATTGGCTAGGTAGCCTAAATAAAATGCTCTAAGAAATGGGTGGCATGGAGGGGAATAATTATTGCTAGAAGTTAAACACAAACCACTGCATCCCAACATAGATCAGACTGGCATTTATAAAAAAGTCCAACTTTTATAGGCTAGATCACAACAGACTAATAACATACTAACCCTACTTCATAATTCAACTCCCAGATCTCGATCCAATTTTATTTACTGCCTTCAGTCTGTGTTTCTGGCTTTCAAATGCATCACAGCATTCCATGTTTTGATCTTTCCTTACCCTCTCTCAGAACCACAGCATGACAAACACAGTGTAGCTGAAACCACAGCACAACAAACACAATAACCAGACATCTGGGCCATTACACAGAGCCACAGAAATAGTTGGTAAACATACAATTACAATTTGTTCACTCAGAAGACGCTTCTATCCAAAGCGGCTTATATGGAGTACAGTTGCAACTATTAAGGAACAGGTAGGGGTATAGGCATGCTGCTCAAGGATGCTTGTAGGTGGGCCCATGCGGGGGACTTTCTCCCCATAAACAGACATTATTATTATTTTAGAGGTTATAGTAATATGTATCACTGCTTATAGTCTATTATGCCAATTATAGGCTACAGTAATTTGACAATATTTAGTGAAAATGGGTTCCTGTGGATAATTGTATGAGTGGTTTATTTTCCTGCATTGTAAACAATATTTTGACAGTTTATTTGAGGCAGGGCTTGGTATGTTAAATTATAGTCAGATGGATACTAAGAAAGATAACCCACAATTACAGTACTTCTAGTCTGAAGGCCCATCTCTCTCTGACTCAAAGACGAAAAGGTTGATGTACTTGGTGCTTGCAGGTGAATTACAAGCCACGCCCATTCACAACCTCTACGTGCGCTGAGCCTAACTGTATGCTAATATAATGAATGAGAAGCATTTGGTATAGGCTCGGTTATCTGAGCAGATTACAGTGTGAGTGTTTTTCTAACCTTGAAGCTGGTTAGTTCTTGTTTGGTGAAGCCATGACTGTGGATGATCTTCATTTGTTTGACTAACGTGCTTTTGCCGCTCTCTGCTGCGCCTAGACCGGGTTGCAGGCATCAACAAAACAAACTAACCTGTCATACTAACTATGCAAATTAACATTAAACAGTAGTAATAGTAGCCTAGTAAATAATACAATTTTGGGTATGCATACAAAAAAAAAACATTTTGCTCCCAATAAGTTAACAGACGTTACTGTCAAAAGAAAACAACATTACACTTCTCACCTAGCAGAAGTATTTTGACCACATTCATATCTTGTTTGGCATATTCGTACAGGTCTCGGTCTAACTTGACACTGTGAATCTTCGCCTTCTTCTGCTCCTCCGTTGTTTCGGAACCGAGACACAGTCCCATCTCTCCGATCATCTCCTCTATTCGTTCAGAAACGAACACTATTTTGGAAATCGGCTCGAGTTTTCATACTTACTGTTCAGCTGCTATTGCAAAATAGTCTTTAAGAATGTCTTCCAGGCAGCAGTGTTATTGAAGCAATAATAATATCCACTAAGGCTGAATGTCTAGAAATCCCAAACCGATAAAAATCCTCAAAAGTCGTCTTGTGTCCGCGTCATGAGATAATACGTTGAATTTAAAGCATTGAATTGTTTCTGCTGACAGATCACAGATAATAGACTAATTATTAATTATTTCCCATGTGAAAAAGACGATGTAAGGTGTGCCAAAGCTTTTCAAAAGTTTGCATTACCTAAACCCGAAGCCCGTTTCCCTCCTTCTACACTGATATAACTGGAAAAGTTTCAGCCTTCCCAGGGAAGTGACGTTCAAGGGGTATAATCCGACACCTGAGTAAACTGACAAAAATGTCAAAATAAGATTTCCCAGTCCCAAATGTTGATGAGAGAAATCCAAGTTTAGTCACGGATTAATGGCCGTTTTTATATATAGGACCTAACAATATGAATGGGATCTGCCAGATTTCCTGCTGTCTGTGTCCTCAGCCGTAAGAATGATCTGGTCTAAACAAAAAACGGCTAACTGACCAGCTTTGACAGATGTTCAAACAAACACCAGTAGGCTTATATCTGTCTGTCCGTGACACATATGTATTTATTGTATTAACTGCTATATTGTGAGAGTGGCTAAGACGTCTTATTTATTCATTTCTGATTCTCACCCCACCCATAAACACACCCTTATACATCATCAAAGCACTATTGAGAAATTATTCTTCAACGTAGTTTGCGTCATAGAACATTTAAAGCAATACAAGCAACATTTTTTTGCCGTGCATGACAGTCCATTAAACCATTAGCTTTAGCCTCACCATTAAATATTTAATTCAGAAACCCATCTCCTTCTGAACAAGATAATCTAGGAAAGGGGGATATTTTCTTGGTAATTTAGTTCCTGCAAGTGGAATTATAAGACTTTTTTTAGTTCGACTTTAGTTTAGTTGGGATAAAATTGGCATTCATTTCCAATGTTTGGACAATTACATGTTGCATGTTGCATGTAAACACACACCCACAGCAATTTCTTGTGGCATAAATCCTTACTGATAAAATGAAAACAAAAATGCCCATTACCAGATACATTTAAAGAACTAATGTAATTTAAACATTTTATGGAGAAATTATAAAATGATAGATTAGTTCACATGTTAAAAGCAAACTAGACTACATTTAACTTTGGATAGCCTAGATATATTAGATTATCTTAATTAAAATGTGTAGTTTTAAAATCCTAAAAACATAACTTCAATAAGTTATGAACAATTATACAAACCACATGCATATCATATTACAAATAAAGAGGGACAGTAGTGTACAACTTTATGGAGATAAATAATTATAATTAAAAAGGTGTAGTAGGCAACTTTGGCAAATTGAGCAAGAATGAGAAAAAATGTAAGTGATCGCTAGGGAAAACCTTACAGCTGGTTGGTTAATGTGGTAGCACTTAAATTTGGCTTATTCTTGCTGAATACTCACATGTTGCCTAGTCCCTAAAGACAAATCTAGTCTTATTCTGTGTGCGTCCATATAGATGGGCTATGAAAAATTAGCCAAGCATCACACAAGACAGTGCCTCACCAGATAACCAAAGTAGAGTTCTGGACCTGAAGGACAGGACAAAACAACACAACCAGCTGGGTCCAGTTCTGGTCTACATGGATCCAGTCTGCTTTCCTTGGTTTATCCTTTGCAGTAAGCTCAGTGCATTAGACATAGTACCAGATCTAGTTTTGAAACTGCGCTGTACTACTAAGCAAGCAAGGCTACATCTTCAGTATGCTCCTCTCTCCTCCTCATAGCCTCAATCACTGCCATCTCCTTGGCCTCCTTCTTCTGGTTCCTGGCTTCGAACTGCAGCCTGGTGGTGGCGAATATGGCAGGGAGGAAGGTGAAGAAACAGCAGATTCAGTATCACACAAAGAAAATCAAGTCAGCTTTATGGGAAGCAGGAGGAGAGTGTGTTAAAGAATGGAGAGCTGCCAACCTGTTGGCAATGATTCTCTGGACAATGTCATCGGTGGTGAGGCCGTTCACACTGTCTATAGTCCGGAATATTCCGCTCTTTTTAGGCTCCTGAACACAGAACACACACACACAAAACGACAGTGAATCCAAAACGTTACATGCTCCATGTCCATTTGCACTCAGGGATGTTCTTTTCTGGTCTACAGGACAGAGAGGATTACAACAAAAAACAGAATCTTTTACTAAAGCTTTCTTTGCCGCTTAGTTATGTGGTATATCAAATGTGTAACACACAGCACAACTTATATACCACCTATATGTGATGTCCCTAAAGTCTGAAGTCTAAATGGAATTAAAGGGATGACTGTTGCTACTATGTTTTGAAAGACTATATTTAAAAAGGGGACCTATTATGCAAAACTTTTTTTTAGTGCTTTCAGTGCTACATTTGGTTGTTTTTTTGGTCAGCCTATGTTTGTATACATGCATTTCAGCAAGCCCTTCTGATATCTTCAACTTGTGACGACACATTGCGCAATGTTACCTCGCCTGCCTGTGAATGTCTACACCCACTGTTTGAGAACCACTACCGCACGTGAGCCATTGTTGTTACCGCAAGCATATCGCTAGCTGAATTGAGGTAAATACTGCTCTGCACAAAGCAGCAGCATATTTAAATCGACCCCCAGCTTCAGAGGACAGAAGAGCTGAGTGGATTTAGTTTATTTTTGATGGCAAAGTTCCAGCTACAGTTGGCTAAAAACTTTTTTTGTGTGCTTTTTGTGTGGCTACAACGCTGGACTCTCGTGAAATTGTGACTAAAAGAGGGATCGCCCCAAACATTATGTGGCAGAACTGCTGACGAGGGAAATGTAGGTACCATAATTTATTTTCAATCGGTTCGTTCTGAGCAGAATTGGTATTTTAACAGGCCACCGGGCGGCTTGCGTGGCCAGCCTAACCATGCAGGGGCTCCGGCCTGTCCTCCACCACAGCCAATCCATCAGGACTGCTCTCCATGCCTGGCTTAATGCTCCGGTTTTGCGCGTTCCACCTTAAAATGATCGTTCCCGAACCAGTTAGAAAACAATGAAATACCGGTTATTAACATTCCATGTAGTGCTGTGTGATATGACGGACGGTAGGATATATAATGTCTATTGATAACAGAGGTGTGCTGTGAGGTCTGTGGCTGGGTAGGCACTGAAATCCTGTCCATACCCACAGGTGAACCGCTAAATTTAATGTAGACTTGCTGGAAAAACGTCATTTACGGGGCGATCGGGAACTTGTAGCACTGCTCTGTTGTGCCACTATTAGTTTGTTAGATGAATGTCTGTAAGAACGTGAGAGTAAAAAGAGAGAATGGGTGTGGGGTTTAGCATGTTGTGGTAGAGGAAAATGTGTTTCACGTTCATCTGTAGCCCCTTTGGTAAATGGACTGCATTTATATAGCGCTTATTTGTACCAAACAGGCCACCCAAAGCGCTGTACATTGCCTCACATCCACACACCGATGGTGGTGTCTGTCATGCAAGGCGCCATCCAACACACCGGGAGCAGTTAGGCGTCTTGCTCAGTGACACCTCCACACTTAGACAGAAGTCAGCGGGTATCGAAACAGCGACTTTTTGATCGCCAGACGACCTGCTCTACCCCCTTTGCCACTGTTGCCCCTTTCCTTGTACCCATTGTAAAAAGACAGGATTATTGTATCTTTATTCCGCCTCGTCGTTCTGTGTAAAAGGTACTGTCAAGTGCAAGACGGGCGGAACCGCTCTGGTGTTCCACCACAGGTGCTCAAACAGAGCAATTCAGACAGAGGGTGAAAACTCATGTACAGTATTAGAACATTGAACATTGAAGCATGTAAATCTATTCTAGTAGACCCAAAAATAAAATTAGTAAGTCTGAGGGAGTAAGGTCTGTTTGCATGTACCTTTTTACCTGGTGTCTGTGACCATGGTAAAGATACTTGACAATTCTGATCCAGACTGTGACCTACCACTATGATTATAAATCATTAGATTTCATGTTATGAACATAAAGGCCTTAAACTCATGTGCAGTACAGACAGTAAAAAGGATTTTGGAGGGGAAGGACATTGTACTCACATCGTAGGGGTCTGACCCATCCTTGTCTGGACACACCTCGGTCTTGCCATGACAAACCAGGTCCACCTACACATTAATAAAAAACATACCAGACTGACATGATTACATACAACTATTAATGTTTTGGTATATAATATGGCACGTTTTCTTATTAAGTGGGGAATTGTGTTAAAAAGGGAATGTAGAACTTGTGTATTAATTGTATAGAACTAACAACTAACTCTAGAACCAACACGGGCTAATAATGGGAAAACCAACTCACCTTGAAATGATCCAGCAGGTCTTTGCCCACTGCATATGGCGCTCCTATCACGACCTCTGACACATACTGCACAATGAGAGATAGGTTGGTAGTATGAGAAAACAGCGCATTAGAGTGACTTTATTTCAGATGAATTAAACAACGCTGTACAAGTTAAAGCTACAATCTCGTACTTTTTCAAACAAGTAGTGACGTAACGGACTGTAGTGGATCCGCGATCCGTTCGGATACCCCCCCACGGTTCGGTGTGCATGTGAACCCACGGATTAATTGCAAAGTTTGACCGTCATAGTGTAAAATACAGTTTTACTGCCGCCGTTACTTTTTAAAGTAGGCCTAATAATGCAGAGTTGCAGTGAAAAGATACAGACAAGACAGTTGTGTGATTTACTCTGAAGTGCTGAAGGTTGATTTGATTATTTAAAAAAAAAAAAAAAAAACTAAAAAAAAAACTAAAAACAAAGCAGTTGTATGTTCGCGTGAACGGAGCATGTTGAATCCCAACTAATCAATCTGTGATGCTCGCGTTGCAAAAAAAGCACAGTGACCGTCAGGGCTAGCGGAGGAGCAGAAAAACATGAAAATGTATGGGATCATTTTGGCTTCCGTGTAAGATATAATGACAACGGAAGAAGGGTGGAAGACAAACAACCCATTACAGTATGTAAGCATTGTGCCACGAGAAAGCCATACGAGAACAGCATTGAGCATGGCCACACATTTGAAGCGACATCACCCTGGTGTGTCAGTGACGGGAGCCAAGAGACAACAACAAAAACTTCGCACCGCAGCCTTTAGCCAGCCCTTTACTGCAGAATCAGACCAGGCCAAAGCTATTACCAAATCTATTGGGATGTCTATGGCTGGAGACATGAGGCTATACTGCATTGTGGTCAGGCACTGAGGAAAATGTTGCCATAGCATTTTAGGGGTTGCATAAAGTTGGTTCAACATCTACACACACACACACACACACACACACACACAGTACCATTGTGCTAGTGAGGCAGCTGCTCTGGACAACAGTGAATAGAGGGGACACAGCCAAGTTGTGTCTGCAGCTGGTCCCTGCGGGATACCATCCCAATCTGCTAAAGATTAGGCTGTACGAGTGTGTGGTTTGTGTGTGTCACTCACCCTACAAGCCAGGACACTGAGGGTTCTCTCATGGACGTTCATGATAGGGTAGTTCTTCCCTTTGTACCGATTCACTTCCTGCAGAAGTCAGGAATAGAGAAGTTTACATTTTATGCATGTAATGATCCTAGCTATAGCAACTAGTCATGGCTGGTGAATTGTAATAGCATGTGAAACCGTTTAATATCTTCAACAGAGCTTTGAATCACGGTCCATTTTATTTCAATATGCGTTATGCAATATGAAATAAGCACCAAGAATGTTTACTGCTGTGGTACAGTAGAGTTACAAAGATATAACTGCTCTAACAGGCAGGGATGAGGCTGCACCTTTGCTTGTGGTGTGTGTGTATACCTGGTCAAAGTGCAGGCCAACAATGACATAGGGCTTGTCTGCTTGCTTGTAAACATTCTCCAGGAAATCCACATGGCCGATGTCTGACAGGAGCTTCTCATCAAGGCTACAATAACACAATATGACAGGTGCTGTAACTTGTAAATTGTAAGTGCTTGTTTAGTGCTTCTAAAACGTGTTGGCTGGGACTCTCCAAGGGGTCACAAGGTGCTTTTTGGTTGGCTGCAAGATGATTCTGATATAATCTTTGTTTATTATTGTGGTTAGGATACGGAAGAGGTCAAATGCCCCAGCCACGTAGATGATGGTGTCTCCAGGCTGCGGCTCCTTTCCTGATGCAAACTGGATGATCTTCTGGGAGGTCTGGAGGAACTGGGACACCCCTGTCCATGGACTGTGGCCTTTAGGACCCTGAAACAAAATCCTGGCAGTTTCAGTGTTGGCTTCAACTAGAGGAGATACATTGCCCCCCTGTGGCAGCAAATATCCAGAGAATTATTTTATAAAAAGCTGTGATTTTCACCTTGCCAAAGTTGTCTGTGTGTTGCTGGTAGTCTGGGTTATCCTTTGGAAATTGAAGAAGGGTAAAATAGAGACGATATTACATCTACGCGACAAGTGCATGGGACATATTAATGGAGACAAAAACACAAGGAAGTATGCACACACACACACACACACACACATACACACAGGTTTACCATGTTGCTGTGATGAGTTTTAGTCATAAGCAGCATGCGGCCCACAAGGTCGGTGGTGGACACCCCCTGCGTGCGTTTACACTCCCGATAGCGGCCCTCGCGCTTTACCTCCGCGTACGTGTCCTTACCATCAACCGTTAACGTGATGTCATCTAGTAAACACAGTATTGCTCTTAATCAGTGTATGCAGCACATCACTGGGTTATAACACGCATCGTATGCTTCACAGTCTCTGAGTGGTTACACAGTCATTTTAATAGCTTTACATTGTTTCATATACATCTGAAACAATGTACGTCTTGGTTATTGGAACGCTCCATGTTTCTGTACGTTTTACGTTATTATGCGTTTGCAGTCAGACACTATGGCCTGTAGGCCCTAATTTGTCACCTCCGTGCACGCAGAAGTCACAGTTATACTGGTCCAGGGTCTCCAGGGTGGTGACGTAGGGTGCTCCCTCCACTATGTCATCTACCCACTTGATGGCCCTCACCATCTTGTAGCGCTCTGCCTGGGTGAAGACAGGCGGACCCTTGTGCTTGGCGATCTCAGCTGGGGATGAGGGGGCGGGGGGTGGCAGTGGAGGGAAAATGGCACCTCTTTTCACATATGCCATGGATAGCAAAAGTGATTTTGTGAATTCATAAAGTGATTTGGACACACAGGCATGCAGGATTCTTACCATCTGTATGCACCCCTACTATGAGGTACTCTCCCATTGCCTTAGCCTGCCTCAGCTGGTTGGAGTGGCCATAGTGCACCATGTCATAGCTGGGGACACAATACTATTTAATCAACACAGAGGCATCGGCAATGTCTTAAAGTTTCTTCCCCTGTGTTTGTGTCTGTAATTCTCCTTTTGGTCGAAACCAGTGTTACAAAAATATTGGGTTTGAAACTCGAGAGAGAACACGCCCCTCCCACACCTGGCTGCCGAGTGTCTTAAATTCTTACCTACTCCCCCCTCCTCCATAAGCTCAAATTATCTACCCCTCCACCTAAAGCCACATGTACTTTTGTGCACAGATGTGTTTCAAACCATAAATAATAAGCTGGGGATGAATTTTAACACAACCGAGAAGTAGCCCCTTCTCCTTAAAACACAAACTAAATGATATTTAGTTAAATGGAAACATACCACACACAACCAGCTAAACAGGGTGGCATCTCCACCCTGCCAGGATTTCATTTGAAAGGCCCCTATGCCCTCTTTAACTTGCGAGGCAGCTGGATTTGTGAGATCAGAATCACGCGAGAATCAATCTCGCCAGTTCATGCAATCAGAAGCCACGGGCGTGGATTAGGTGTGACATTAGCCTGTGATAGACGGTGATAGACAGATGGTTCATTCAATCACCTGCCAAGTATTTTTTGAAGGTGCCTGCCCTTTTCCAAACAGTTTCCAAGGACGACAATGCAGATAGTTCTGTGTAACAATCCAACCAACCATCTGGAACGTCAGGTCAATGCCCTCTGGCATTTTGTCCAAAGCACGAGGTGCAAAGTTTGTTATTTGATAGATAACAAACATTAATTAACGGTTAATAGAACACCTGTAAAGCGGAGTGATGTATATTAAAGGCCCCAGTGCTGTTATACTCTATATCAGCACTCATGGAATGCCTCTTGTCCAATCAAATGACTTGGTCAGAACCAACTGTAAACAAAAACAATGCACAATGAGATTTGTAATGGCAAGTGGTAATATTGGAGAAAAACAACCATACACGTTTGAGCCTCAGTTGGACTCTGAAGAGGAAAAACACACTAGACCCTGGGATCAAGGACATTTTTGCAATCAACAATCCCAAACTATAATTTAACTTAAGAATCTTCATCTTTTAAACCCATTTAATTCACCCCTATAAAACTGTTAACACCATTATTTTTCACTGCGACTCATCACTTGAATGACTGTACTTTGAAGGAGCTTTGAAGAAACGTAATGGACAAATAAATATTCAGCCACTAAGTGTGACATGATGGCTGGGTAAAGCCAGAGATGCAGAAAACTTTTAGTTGCAAATCTCCTACACCAGACATTTGACAGACTTTAATTCTTTAGCTGCTGCTCTCAACATAGCAAGTAGCTTTTCCTGTGTCACTACCCAAGCGTCCAATAGGCTCCTCTCTTCTCTAATAACCTTATTAGAAGCTTTTAGTCTGTATCACCTTAGGAATAATCCTTCATCCACTCTTAGTAACCCTCAACATAGTATAAACTCCCTAGCTGAAAAACATTCTGGAAACTGAAATGATTGCCATGCATCACAAACAATTATGCTTAAGCGTTATTCCACAAGTTCCAAGCATGTGTTGGCTCTTTGGGAGTGGGAGAAGACTGCAGGGAATGTGTTTGGGTTTTAGCCAACCATCCGCTTTGAATAAATAACTTAAAGAAACTTATACTCATTTCAATTCTCTAGCACAAGTATAAGATGCTACCTCTCTCAAAATTTAATTTAAGAATATAGGGAGACCCCTTGCTGTTGTGTGTCTATATCTAGCTGAACAACATGTTTGTTATCTTAGTTATTAATAACCAACTTGGCCAAGCGACAGTTCATGCCCAAAATGGCTCAACGACAGCACCATAAAAGGCCGTTCAATGTTATATTATATATTATACAAAATATTACATCACTCCTCCTATCAGACATACAGACTTTACACTATTTTTGTTATGTCTGATAACAGACTATCACACAGATTTAGGTTGGTAGTAGCACCCACTGTAGGTGGCCATTATGTTTGGTGGGGTCCCTATATCTCAATAGGAAAGTTGCAAGTTAAATATGTAATATTTTATAAAGGGTTGTAAATATATATTTTTGTAACAGGAAGGATGTTCGCCCTTCAACATTCAATTTGTTAGATTTATCTTGCCAACAGTGGGAACTGAAACAGCTTGACACACACTGAACAAATAGATCATAACCTTGGAGACTACTTCTTAAGCAAACAGTGTGATAACAACAGACCTTGTTCTTTAACTTGTAACACTTGCAAACTGAAGTGTTGCTACATAAATTTAGTGTTTACGTATTTTGAGTGGCGGAAAAGTTCTCAGAAAATTGGCTGCAGTAATATTGGTTAATGCCAATGCGACTGTGTAGGTTGTATGGGTGACATTCTACTACGAACTTCGAAATGTAACGGATCCAAAATGTATACTTCTGAGACACGCTACGCGAGCCAACAATATAGTGTGGCATTAGCCTTTAGAAAATACATTTCTCTGACCTAATATTGTAGCACAGGGGCTAAAGTATGAGCAAGGTGATTTAGCCGGTATAATAGTGTAGCTAATGGTAGCTGGTTAGCGTTAGCATTGTATCTAACCAATGAGTTGTTGTAGTCGCATGTTGGTCAAAACTGTGTATAAAATAAACAAAAAAGAACATGCTGTTTTAGTACCAATACTGTTTAATAGACTTACCAACCATCACACCACACCCGGACGATGCGCTTCCTTTTCTCGGGACTACAGTGTGACTCGCCCAGCTTAGAACCGGCTTCCTCCCCCAGCTCTTTGCTTGCGTGGTGACCGTTTTTTATCATTTTTTGTGGTAATTGTTTAGTTAAAAAGGCGGCGAAGACTCTTTAGATTGTTTAACTCGAACTTTCCTAAAGACAATTGAAAGGGCGTCTCTTTCCCCACTGTACAGGGCAGAGAATGACGCTTGCAAACGCCTACAACATACGTCACCACATGACGATTGCGTAATCACTCATGCCACAGGACGAGACTATTTAAAACATTACATGTCGGGCGTCGCTAGGTTGGAGCCTCGGTGTGTATTTGATATGTCAAGCCGTTTTAACATTTACTAGCTAGCCTGATATACATTGCAGATATCTGTAATTAAATTCTTCCAATTAAAAAAAACAAAAACATTTTAGATGTCCACAATCAATGACATATTCTTCCTATCCACAATTATAATTTCAGATATCCACAACGTCATTCGTCCTAGTACAAATGACGTCACTTTTGCCATTAATTTTCAGATATCCACAATTGCATTGCAGATATCCAGAACGAACATTCTAGGTATCTATTTAGTTTAATGTAAATGTCCATATTCATATTATTTCTGTTTAGATTTGTTGACAGGTGTAAGTGTTTGACAAAAGATGTGAGAAATTGGGTGATCATTGGACTCTTTTTCCTTATAATGGGCATCAATGGAGAGGAAAACGCTTAATGTAAATAACGTCCGTTCGCATAGGATTTCTGTTTTGAAGTGTAACTGTTTTATGAGAAGAGATGTCCGAGAAAGTTGTGATTAAGCCACGTTAAACCTTGCTCAAGTTAAGCGTTTTAGTGTAGAAAATATGACTCGGTAACAAGTAGGATCGTGTATACTATCCTCGTTGAGTTTCTGTTAGTATCTTGTCTTACTTGAGATATTAACGTTGTTTAAAAGACTGAATAAAAAAGATCGGATTCAACCGCAGGCGCCACTATTAGAAAGTTGTTGTTTTTACCTCCAATATGGCGGCGTCGACAAAAATCACGTGACCTTTGACAGTGACCCGGAATTGCCATCGAAGAGTGGTACACTTTCCACATGTCTAGCCTGTAAACAGAAATATTAATTCAAACAACGTATTAGGCTGATTAGACTTACTCACTAGACTGTGTTTGAAGTGAGTTGAAACTAGAATGCCAAAATGTCATACTAAAAGAGACTAAAAAGCAAGTGTGCACATGTCCACACTTGAGAAGTCTAGCCAGCCACATTAACTCAAAACACCTGAGTGAACATGGACTTCACAACTCATTTAGACAGGAAGGAAGAAAGTGTACCCATCATCAATAGCACATAAACAAACACTGAATTTTATTTGTGTAAAATACAACCAAAAAAAAAAAAAAAAGGGGATACGCTGTACAATTTAAATACAGTTCAACACTAGTGAGAGAGATAGCAATGCTCTGGTGTGCTCCCTCTAAATAGATCAGTTTATATTTAGGCTATGGTTTTTAAAGTGGTTACAGGTGATCTTCCTGAGATGTATTAATAACAAAAAGGAGTCCATTACTATCACAGAGGATGAAGAGGACGAATGTCCTGGCTGGCTATCATCTACTTTAATATCAGACAACCAACGAATAAATAGTTAGGATCAAACAAATAATGCCATCACATTTCTATGACATTGGTTGAACAACAGGGTGAAACCTTAGCAACCAACATCCTAAGAAAAGTAAAAATGTAAACATAAAAAAACTTCAGCAAACCTATTTAGTATTGCTTTGTCTGGAAACCTGAGAGGAAAGTACAACTATTAGTTGTGGTGGTATACTGTAAATACCTCAATTTCAGATGATAATCTATGTAAACAAATGTACAAATTAAGCTACAGTGACGAATCCATGCAAGATAAGTTGCATTATGCAACAATACTTGATAAAATGTAAACCATTTAAAAAGGAATGCCAAAATATATCAAGTTACTTTGACACGGTGAATCATTACTGAAAACAAATTCAAAAACTATTTTTTTGTTATGTCACATACTGTATGGAATATATTGTAGATTATAACGATTCCCTGCTTATATAGCATTTTCTTTATTCACTACAGATAATTTCAAGTTATGTGATCCTAGATAATTGCCCTAACTTCTTCTATCATTCACTGGTACATCTTAATTTAGCTTTTTTGAATTGGGAGTGTGGAGAGAGGAGTAGGCTACAAGATCCTCATCACCCAGGTGTGGGAGGGGCTTGCGCTCTCCTTGTTTCAAGGGTAATTGCCGGCAAACTGAGGCAAAAAGTGTACCTTTAAAGTTAAATGACACTTTCACAGCACACAGACACCAAAACCCTCAATTATCTGGCTGTATGACCTACTTGACTGTAGATAACATGTAGATAACATAGAAACTGGCCTCTGTTATGTCGTTTTTTTCTTTTTCCTCCCTTTAGAATAGCCTCGTCCAAACCAACCACCCTGCACGGGTATGCTCCCTGCTGGTCCCTGCGTTTCAGGTAAACAGCCCTCCTGTCCAGCAGGCAGAACTATGACTTTGCGAGTGTGACTGTCCTTTTCTTCTGGTTTCAACAGGGTGGCCAGGCTTACAATTGGGTCCTCTGCCCTGATGAGACAGAATGAGGCAAATAAAGTCTTGTATTGTTTTGTACATGTGCAGTAATTTCATGTGGTTCTTACTTGTTGTACACAGGAATCTCAATCTTCAATTCCTCCATCAGCAGTCTCATTACATCATCACACTTTCCATTTATTTTTAGAGTTGCAAGGTAATCTTTTGGTGTCCACTGAAACACATGAATCAGCCACTGAGGAGCAGCAGCATAAAAGTTGCATCTCATTTAAATTTCAGGAATTTAACTAGCATTAAAGAAGGAAGGTTACCTGTAGGTTGACAATGTAGAGCTTGGGTCTTTTGCTCACTGGTCTATTCATGCACCAGAGGCAAGCATATTTCCTGAGCACCTGTAGGAAGGAGGAAGTATGTTTCAAGGGTTCGAAATCTAACTTGTAGGCTACTAGTAGTATGACGGGGGTTTATGTAGTGTACCTTCAGGCTGGAACCCAAGCAAAGAATGACATCCGCTGCACTGGCAGCCTCTGCAGCTCCTTTCCAGTTGAGGGGCTGCTCAAGCGTCCCGCGCTCACCAAAGTGCACAATGGTGTCCCTGAGCTCCCCACCACAATTGCTGCACCTACGACCGGTCCCGTGGCGGTGCAGAGATGTGCGCTCTGTCACGTCGAACAGACGTACATACTCCCTGGCAGGAGAACAGGATGTACACACCTGTGAACAGGATGCCAGGACATTAAACATCATTATTATTAAAGAACACAGTTATGCTCAGAAATTTTTTTTTCATACAATAGCAACTCTTGAAAAAGGCATGGTGGAATAGGTGTGTATTAAATAATAATTGTGTTTATAAAGACGTAGTAGATGGCTGCCCCGTGTGGTTATGAGATGCAACTGCACTTGAAAGCTAACTGATTCGAATTTCAGCAGACCGTTTCCATTTTTTCTCTCTAAAAATGACGATACCGAAAACTACATGCAGTTCGGCACCACTTCTCTACTTCGCTCACTATATGTTGTGTAAAACAACAATATTGCCACGTCATTAAAACGCATTCAGTACATATATTTACACACACACACACACACACACACACACCAAGCTTTACTTTTTTTTCCTAAAAAGGAAAGGCATTGTGAAACAGACCAACAGCAGAAATAGCCCTCACCTTGGAAGCCATTAAAACTCCTCTGATGTCAAGCTCATTTTACTGATGAATTATGCAAACCAAAGCAACAGCCCAGCGCTGTGACTTGTTTTAATATGTTTTTGGACACACTATTTCTGCTCGATATGAGTTAGGAGGAAACATGAATTTTGAGCCATCTACAAAGGTGAGGAGTGCACCTTTGTAACTAGGGCGATAATAACTGGAGGAGTATTGATCAGCGCATCCCTGAATCCCTGGACTTCCCACATTGTGGTAATCCAACAGAACGACGAGGAACAGGGTGCTGTGGTCTGCATGTGTGTGACTGAAGAAAACCAAGGGACAGAGGATGTGCATGAAGTCATGTTTGCCTCACCTCAATAAACATATTTCCATGGAGCTCTGACAGTGCTTGTCTGGGAAGGCCACTACGCAGGTGGAGGCCATCACAATTTTGAGAGACCACATGCTGCACCTAAGAGAGAAACGCATCAGCATAAGCACAACAGCTGTATGTGAAAGTGATCAAGGTCACGGCTCTCAACACAAGGGTTGGGATCCAAGAAAGGGGGGTGATGTCATGATTCTGACATGATCCTTTTTGAACTTTTGTTAAACCCTCGACTGTGTAGCTTGCTTAATATTAAGTTCCGCTGACATTTGGCAAAAAAAAATGATCTATCGTTCACAGACAGGAACCAGATCAGTATATTTATCTGCTATTGTCATATTTCTGATGTGTCTTCAAAGCTGATTGCCATCTACTTGTGTTTCCAGAACCAATTGATGTAGTATTTAATTTAAGATATATTTACGTTTCAGAATAAAAATGAAATATAGTTCTCCAAGAACAAACTGGAGCCAGTAGAGATGGGCACATTAGAAGTATATTTTTGAGGTAAAAAAAAGGACTCACTGAAAGATAAATACAATTGTGAGTTGCCGGACCCAGCATCTACAGCGAACAAGGGGTTAATTCCAAGTGAATGTCAGTATGGAGGACATAATATAGGAGTAAAGGATGGTACCAAGTCCAGGGTTTAACAAAAGTTACAATCCATTTAAAATGTGTAAATATTTCCAGTGGCATTTACGGTTACTTTATATTATTACTTAATGATTCATAACATGTGAACCCCTCTGTACATACATTAGTTGGTCATGACTGATGCAACATTTAATTTTGAGGGTAAAAAATGTGAAACACTCACATACCAAAGTGACCTTATGCAGCATTCTAATGCACATGTGTGTGAGGGTAGGCTCTGCTGCACTCAGATCTGACGCACTGTCGAAGGGAGAGGGGAAATAAGTATTGGGGGGGGGGGGGGCATGAATACAAAATATGTGCTTCCCTTGGGTTATAAAATGTCAAATCATAATAGCCCTACACCACAGCAGCGCACATTGAACAGTATTGCGCTGCTCACCTGACTGCTCGTCCCTTTTGTAGCTGTGTCCACACCCCATTGGGGCCCCTGTAGTCCGGGATAGATGCTGCCTGAAATACAATGCATTGCCATAGCTCCAGTAAAGTTTTACGTGAAACCAAAAGTGAGGAGATACGGTTTGACTATTGACTATGTAGACTGTAAGGTTTCACCCACCGTACTAATACCCGCTCCCGTGTAAACCACTAGGTGTTGTGCATGTTTTACTGCTTCAGCCAACTGTCCAACTTTGTTTTTTAGCTCCTCGGCATCATCACACACCTGAGGTGGAAGAAATGATCGAACTGGTTATTAAGCGAGGTTCTGAAAATCAATACCTGGCCGCTTAAGCCATACTGACCTCTTCTTGCTTCCTCTTTAGAACATCCCTACGGTCTTGTCGCCGA
Source organism: Percopsis transmontana (assembly GCA_025447815.1). Classification (NCBI taxonomy): domain Eukaryota; kingdom Metazoa; phylum Chordata; class Actinopteri; order Percopsiformes; family Percopsidae; genus Percopsis; species Percopsis transmontana. The sequence continues at coordinate 17,617 of JAOEHI010012919.1, forward strand.
CACAACTCTGCGACCGTGTCTTGGTGCAACAGTAGCGCAGCAGCCTCCTCCTCTGACCGCTCCACCTCCGGTTTCTTCAGAATCCTTCCAACCTAGGTGTGTGCAGAAGGGTTCTGTGTTTTACATACACGGGATAAGACTGCATAGTATTTTGCACGTGTATCAGGTTGACCGGTTAGCTTAATTTAGCCAGATGGAAAACCTGCTACGAATACAATACATCCAACACTTATTACCATTTTAAATATTTTCCTCTCGCCTTCTCGTTGCAGGATCTTAGCTTTTTCTATCGCCTTTCTCTCCACCCTCAAAGAGCCTCCACTCTCTACCTCTTTCATTCTCAGCTATCGGTGGAAGAAAAAAATCTCCATAATGCACATAGGAAATCAACGAATCAAGTCAATGGCCGTCTGTAGAAAGCTGTAATACACAGCAAACAGCGCAACCTACTGACGTGACGCTAAAAAACTTCCACCACTCAGTATTGCATAAATACTAAAGTTTATTTAAAAACAGTATAGAAATAAATAACACTTGGAAATTTGTGGGAAAAATATGCAAGTTTCTTGGTTTTGGCGTCTATGTAACATCCATACTTATAAACAATTAAGGCATCTGTGTTTTGATGAGGACATGGTGCAAGAACAATGCAGAACATGTTCAGTTGTGCTATGTGACGCTTTTGCTAAAAATTTCAAGTTGAGCCATAATGTTTGTTTAAGTGAAAACCTGTTGAGAACACACCTCTCCATCCAAATGTAAAATCCTTATTCCAAATAGTGAATGGTCTAAAATTGACAATTCAAACAGTCTAAATGTGTAACAGTGCTGGTAACTTTGGATACCTACTAGGCTTGCCACGGCAACAACAGAAATAGCTATTAGCTGAAGAATGTGCTTGTCACATTTACTATGCTACCAATTAGAACTAGCCAACAAGTTTATAACTACTGCTTTGGCTCAACCAGAAGTTTGCAAGGACATGTTTTTTTTTTTCATCCTGTAAAACTAGGCTACGTAAAAACTTCAAAGGTTAAATAGCTCAATAAAATGTAGAACAGTAAGGTTTTTTAATGCAGTGTACTATGGGTAAGTCATTGGGGTCTAGAAGACGAGGAGGTCCTGGGGACCCTCTGGGGATTTGGTCTGAACTGTCCTCGTCTGGGTTCTGATGGCTTCTCTACTCTGAGGGGAGGTCTGTGTCCAGCTCTCATCCCAGTTCCCCTCTGCCTTTCAGCTGCTTTCTTCTGGATCCTGGTGGGGAGACAGAGGTTCAGTTTTAGCCAGTTTTAGCCAAAAGGCCTTGAGGTCAACTGGCAGCTCGCAGAAATCCTTCGGCAATCATTTTACAATTTAGAGATAACTAAGTGAAAACGATGACTCACATCACTCCTCTCTTCCTCTCCAGGGACTTTTGTGTTGCAGCAGACAAAGAACTGTTCCCTAAAGAATGGACTATGGTACCACCCTAAGCACAAACACACAGAATGTATTGGTAAGTATCCATATATTACAGTTCCCCAAACCCCCACCACACCTGCCCACAAACCTAAACATGAAGTGGCACATTAGGTGTCAGTAGAAAGTAAATGCACTTTCTACTATTATTGTTATAATATACTGCTCATTTCCAGCATTCCATCCATCAGGTGTGTAACCATGAAGCATAAAAGGAGGTAAGGAGTAAAACAACATCATCATGGTCATATCACATTAGTTTGTGAGGATTAACAGGATACCTGTCTTCTAAGCCCTCTCTCTCTGGCCAGCTCCCTGTCCCAGCTGATAAGCTGCATCCTTTCCACAGCAGAGAGACCGAAGAACATGTCAAAGACCTCGTAACGTGCAGCACGCAGCTGGAATGGAGCACAATTAACGTGGGAAAGAAACCAAGGAGGTTGTTAGTAGGGCTGCAATGGTACACATTGTATTCAAATAATAACGCGGAACCTAATTTACTGAAAGCGTTCTGACCGGACACCTATAGCAGCAGCACGTACAGCCATGTACCTGTAATGTGACTCGTTCCTTCAGCAACAGGTCTGGTCTGCTACAGAATTCTCCTCTTCCGGGAGTGTGGGACTGGAATGCTTGCAGGAACTGCTTTGTGTCCTGGATGTGAACAAAAAGCAATGATCACGTGTACGTCCTGTTTATTAAAAGCTGGGCTGAGAGGCTCCTATCAACTGATCTTGGGTTGGTAAGTCGATATTGAGTGTGGTTGGGGGGGGGGGTCCACTGTCTTCACCCACCCTGACGGTGCGTCGCAGCTGTGCCACCTTCTCTGTCCTCAGCAGTCTGCGAGTAAGAAAACCCTTCACCGCTGCCAACAGCAGGGGGCGGTAGTGCTCCGGGAGAGAACTGTAAGGCTAAGGGGAAACAAGAGGAGAGAGGAGAAAGGGGTGAATAACGAGGAGGGAGGTGGGGGGAGAGAGGGGAGAATACCAATTCCATCAATGACAACCAATTAATTTCCCAGCCAGACTTTCAAGGACTTCTGCCTGGCATCTGTTTAGCGCATCCGTGCTGGAAGACATACAGGCCTATCATTATAGTAGGAGGGAATAACACCGTGTAGGTGGCAATTCTCACTTGGTTGTAGAGCGACTAAACAACGCAATCTAACAATGGCTGAGAGAACAACAAAAAGTAGAAAGAAAAAAAGTAATGACCTAATCAAGATGAGGATACGAGTGTGGTTAAGGAAGCGTCATTAAATACGGTTTGAAATTGTAAATGTACTTTATTTGGTATTATAGCAGACGCTTACATTAGTAGCAATGAGAGCTCGTTTACACAAAGCTGGCGATAATGAGGTTCAGTAGCGTCATGAAGACACTGGTGCTGCTGAGTAAACGTAATGGGCATCTGTACCTGCGAGGAGATGTTAAGAGGCGGGGCAGGAGGAGTCAAGGTGTCCCCGAGACGTGAAGTGGCTGCGGGGCATCGCGCAGCCACACTCTGGAGAACACGGAAACGTTCAGCCAATGCCTGAGACAGGAACAAAGGGAAGAGCCATGGCATGAAAGAGATGCTTGTACCATGTGTGCACTGGGACAGGCTGGGGAATACTCAAGAGGACTGGACAGAAAAGGAGGCAGGAGGAAATTAATTGAAGGGATTGAGAGGAAGAGAGATGAGAGAAGGATAAGAAGGGGAAAACAAAGAATAAAAGAAGATGGCAGCCGCTGTACAAGACAGGAGTAGAAGAATAAAATAAATAAATAAATAAAAAGAGGAAGAGACCATTAGTGGCGGGACTCAGTGGGCCGATCTGCCACTTAACCACAGACGCTCATGAATTAAACAAATTATCTTTCCTTTTCTGGGCTATTCCCTCACTCCCCTCCTCTTCCTACCAAACAGTGTAGCCAGCTCCCACCCTTTTACCCTCATTACATCACCAATGATGGAGGGATTGGAGGGAGCAGAGAAGATAAATGACAAAGGTCCCTCTATTAAACAGCTTATGTTAATTATATTGTTGTTAGAGATGCATAAATTAAACATACAGAGACTGTAATTAAACACAGAGACTGTAATTAATAGGCCAAGGACACTGGGAACGTGTGTGTACGTACACACACACACACACACACACTATTTCTGCCCCCAAAAAAAGTGGGGACATCCTTGGGAAAACACACACACACCTCTTAGGAATGCAATGAAACATTTATGGTAGATTCCCTAGGCTTTTTAAAAAAAAATAAAAATTTTAACGGGGGTGAGTTTGAAGGTCTCCTGTAATGAGCAGATGTCTGTAGTCTACCCACGACCCAGGGCTCTAGAACACCACTCTAGGAGGCACTGTAATGGAACAGTGTGTATGTGTGTTTTAAGCATGTGTGTCTCTACCTGTTGGCACAGAGCCAGTCCTGCAAAGCTATTCTTGCTTTTTTTTTTTATAGGGAAAGAGTCTACATCAGACCCTACGAGGGACAACAATAAATCCCTGCTTAGTTGACCTTGGATGTATTCAGTGTCCTCTGTGTGACAAATGACATTGCAGTTTTGTGTGCATGTAACTTTCAGGGCCAAACAAAGAAAAACAACAGGGCAGACCGTGTTTATTGGTAATTTAATTTCGATTTAATTTCCAATTTTTATTTTAATTGCCTCCATGTTAATTGTCAGATACATGTCAGAAATTCCAGGCAAGGTTTCAGCGTTTTGATATTTGGGGCAAATGAAATAAGGGCAATTGCTAGTAAACACTAAAAATAGAAGTCAATGACTTCATGTATTAACGGTTTCTCTGAGAGAACCTCGGAACTGTTCTCATTAATGTCTGTCCTCTCATTACATGGCTGTCAGGAGCACACTGGAATGTGGAGTGGTGGAACAGGCTAAATAAATGTTGCCACTGGAGAAAAAGAAAATAACAAGGATGCCGAGCCACCATAACAACACAAACATGACAGCTACTGTTTCAGCAAATGTCAAGTGACCTGTTGAGGTGCCCACAAGCAAGTCCCACAACCCATTAGTTTCACTCGAATTAAGAATTAAAACAGCACAAAGGCTTCATCTTGTAAAAAGCGGTTGTATCTGGTAAACCTACACAAAAAATGCAAGTACTTTTACTTCCATTTTTAGTTTAAGAGAAGCCACACCTGAAACAATTGTTTCAGATGTCACTATGCCTTACCTGCAGTAACTCCTGCTGTTGTCTTGTATGCTCGTGCTGCAGGGCTTTGATCTGGGCAGCATGGGTCTGTTTCAATACCTGCTGCCGGTCGCTCTGCCCTCCACCACCAGACCACTGCATCGCCACTGAAGCTGCACAGGAGACAGTGTGTGTGGAAACAGCAAACTATCTTATCCATTGCATTTCTGTTGCAGAAACCATCTTACCTTTCGGAGTGCTGGAGTGAGGTTGGACAGTCCAGCCAGCTCTTTCGTCTGTCTCCGCACTGCTTTCCTTGTCCCCCTCCGACACGTGCATGAGCAATCTCCGTCTGGCCTTGGACACGCCCCCCTCAGAGCCCCCTTCACTGTCTGGGGTCAGACACTCTGAAGCAGGAGGACATCTCGAACCTGAGACGGATCCTCTTGACCCCTCTAGGAGCCAGAGTCCAGATGGCATTCCTACATCGTAGGACTGGTTAAGGGACAGGGAATGAGAGGAGTCCACTCCTTCTACAGCCATGTCAACTTTTTCTTCCATCGGCTGGTCCCTGGGGTCTGACAAGGCCGAGCCTTTACATGGAAAAGGGTCGGATGAAACTTTCCGGAATACATCTGGGATGTGCATTCTTTGGGCCCAGGAGGTTATACTGTTTGCAGATGCCTGCTGTTTTTTGTGATCTTCCTGTTCTCCATAATATCTCATAATGCTAAGGTCCTTTGACTGGGGTACTGACCACCTACAGCCAGTCACACCCAATACATTTTGTCCTCCTACATCTTCTGTCACATAACCCTTTCCTTTCTCTATGGGTGAGGCTGTGACAAACCTTTTCTCTATTCCATTTGCTGCCACTCTTTCAAGTGTTATGAGAGAAGGATCTTTGGAGTTACCTGGTTCAGGTCCTCCATCTTGATACATATTCTTGAGATTGTCTAATGATTGTCTTTTCTGCCACTCACAGTCACTTTGGTCCTGCTCTAAAGAACTATTGTCATCACTGTCAGGTCTCCCGTCCCAACAGTCAGAATTATTTTGGCCAAACTGGAAATTCTGGTCTTTATTAATTTGGTCAGAATGCTCACTCCGGTTGGTACCTTCATGACAAATGTCACTCATTATCTTGCCATCATCCGTCTGGCTGCATTTTGGCAAGTTTCCTATGAGTGTGGACTCCAGATCTCTAATAAGTAGTTTCAAACTGGATAGGTTCAACTCAAGTTGATCCATCTGCTGTGTATGATCTAAACTCCTGATCAATACCCTGGCTACGTGACTTTCACCCACCGGATGCACAGTTGGAGAAACTATTGGGCTCTGACTGTTTTTGTGTCCAAGCCTTACTAGTGAGTCTGCCTTATTATCGACATTCAAGACTGCAGTTACCAGGACTTTCTTCTTGGAGACATCAGCAACCTCAGTAACTCCCTCAGCTTTGTTACTGCCTTTGCTCTTAGAGCGAACTGGACTCATACACATCTGAGGGCTTGGCACAGACTGGAAGCTTCTCATTTCTTTAGCACTAGATAGGATAGAAGTGCTTCTCTGTTCACTAGTCAGATAAAATTGCTCCTGTACTAGGGAGCCATCTCTTGAGATCACAGACTGTGGCTGAGAGCAGCTTCCTTTCCGATTAGGCTTAGTTTTGATCTCTGGCGTGCAGTAGAGCAGATTATTTTTAGAGAAGGCCTCTGTTTTTTCTCCAGTCAGTGACTCAGCATTTTCACCCTTGAAATGTCTGCTTTTAGCGTTCACCACTGCCATTTCCCCCTGGTACTCTTTCACAAAGATTTCGTCCTTTATAGCCACACCATCTTTCTGGGATTTCTGTTGTGAAGCTTCCACTGACTGAGAACACGGGACTTGATTTTCTTTTTGGCCATTCTCTTCTGGAGTGATCTTTCCCTCTATAGTTATCGTTCCCTTGTAGGGGAACTCATCATTTTCTTTATCAGAGAGGTTTAGGTCCTCCTGCCCTTCTTTTAGAGGTTTCTGGGCTCTTTCCTGTATCTTAGAGTTCCTCGCCTGGCTCCTAAGCATCCGTTGCTGCCGGCGATACTCCTGAGATTTCTTCAGCAGGGCCTGGAGGCTCATGCGGTAAGGTTCCTCAGAAGGAGTTACGTCTACACTACCGGTCTGTATGTTCGTGGGTTCAGAGTTATTGGACTGAACAGGAATCTGTGACTGATTTGTTAAGAGAGTGGTCTTTAAAGACTGTCGACTGCAAGTTTCTGCTTCTGCTTTCTTTTCATCCATGTCATCTATTTGTGTAACAGCAGAATGATCTTCATGCTCTGTATTTTCCAGGTGAGGAATTTCTGAAATCCCTAGTTGGGGACCCTTTACCTCAACATGTGACGTTATCGTCTTAGCAGTGTTGGTGTGTATGGCAGAATCATGCTGAGGTGAGGTCTGGCAAATTACTTGTGTTGGATTGGATGCTATAACACAATCTTCCACAGACGATGTCACAGCACACTTCTCAAGTTCCTCTCCATCTATTGGGGGGTGGCTTATAATATCTGGCATTTTTGTGATTGTGTTAGAGGTATTGTGGAAGAAAAGGGCACAAGAAATATTCTGTCCTTCCACAGAGCCTAAATCTAGGCCCGATTCTGTCCTACCAGAGACAATGATGGCATTTTCTGCATTGTCATAGGTCACATAACCTGAAGATAGTGACTGGTGGCTTATGTCAGCGAGGGGTCCCATGGTTGATTGTTTTTCACCCTCCTCATCAATCGAGCACTCGTCCTGGTCATTTTCTGGATAGGTGAGTGTATGGGTGGAAAAAGCTGAATATTTGGTTGACGTCAAGGGTGGAACAGAGACGCCGCTCTCTCTATTGTGAAGGCCAGAATGTGGCGAGACAGGCTGATTATCTTTAGTCTCTAGGGCATAATCATTCTGAGACATTAACACAGAGCTGCTGCTGTTGCATTGCAAGGATTTTGATGTTGTAAGCCCCGACTGTGCTTCTAAAAATTCCTCCAGTGTAGGTGCTTTCCTCACCTGCAATACAGGAAACAATGATGGAAATGAGCAGCATGTTAAATTGGGCCTCTATAAAATGAGTTTAATGTGGGATATTGTCAGGATGGCATGAATACAGTTGAAAGATCCCAACTGAAACATTACCTGAACACTGTGTAGAATGTTCTGTATGTAGCACACTCTCTCATCAGCGGTTGACTTTCTTTGCTCAGTGGACTTCTTTAGTGCATCATTATAACTCTGCATCTCTTCTCTCCTTTTCCCCATAAGCTGTGTGCAAGAGTGAGTAGAGAGAGAGTGAGTAGAGAGAGAGAGAGAGAGAGAGAGAGAGAGAGAGAGAGAGAGAGAGAGAGAGAAAGAATGGTATTTAAAGAAAACAGAGTATTGCGTTATAACCACTCCTATTTAGAATAATAATGTGTCAGTTCTGAACATCTCATACCAGGGGTGGAAGGATGGGTTGTCCATAGAAGCGAATAAGAGATGACCCACTGCAACAATCCTTTCCTGATGATAAAGGATGGTTGTCCGGACTCTTCTTCAGTTGGGAGAGCCGATGCTGCACAAACCCGTCGTAATCCTCCATCAAGACAGAATCCCGTTTCTATTGCCTGACCTAACGTAACAAAAGGATCGCAAAATACTTCAACGTTACTAACGTTACCGGTAACGTTAGCCGACGAGCTACTTTTAGCTGCCTAGTTAGCTGGTGCTAGCGCAAGCGCTACACATCAATAGCATGATCTATACACACGGAGTAGTAATATGTATATGATATGTCTGACAGGTTACATTTTTAATAATAAAAGTATATACATACTATGAAGCTCCAGTCATCTGAGCAGCTCAAAAAGAACTTAGGTAAAATCGCCCGTTGGAACAATGTTTACATTTTACCCGCCTGGAGTCCAGAGCGACAACTGGGGTTTTCGAAATCCTGGCATGGAGTTTTGTATCTCGTTTCGGACTATCGGGACTTTAAATGGGGAAGTATTACCATAGTTTACAAAATAACTATTTTTAGATGTTTACAGACGATCCTATATGAACGACCCACTCACGACTTTCTTAAATGGATGTGATGTTCCCGAAAACACTAACTGTAAAACGGAGAGATTAATTTACCAGTTTAAACAATGAATTGCTTCCAAAGTAAAATTGTCTTCTCAGAAAGCATTTTTTATCAAACATTCCGCACCGCTTGTTAATAATAATTCACGTATAAATATTTATCCACGTTTTACCATTTACCCGAAAAACCGTCTGGCAACAACCATCAACATAAGTGAATGTCAATTTGACACTGCCATCTAGCGCCTCGAATGGCCAGACAAAGCAATACAGCCTACCCTTGACTTAAATTAAACTTTCTTCGAATCATATTTGAATTTAAAAAGATGCACTATATAGCCTTGTAGCCTTGAGGATAAACCAAAAAGGCTGCAAATGTTATATGTGTGAGAGAGACCACAACATCTATAGATCACAATGACTTAATTCATATAAATTGTTGTTGTCATTCATAAAAGAAAGATAAGGACAGCTATAATAGATATCTTACAAGTGAGTTCTTTTTTGTAATAAAAATGCAACAGTTTTGATTTCAAATACTTTTTGTCACTTTGTAAGCTACATTTAAAATGTACAAGAACTGTAGGGGGCAGGATAGTCTAGTGGTCTGGGTGTTGGACTCCCAGCCAGAAGGTCATGGGTTCAAGCCCCAGAGGTGGCCTACCTATAAGCATCCTTGAGCAAGATGCCTAACCCTACCTGCTCCATGCAATAGCACCATATGATTGTAAGTCACTTTGGATAAAAGCATCTGCTAATTGTAACAAGAACCTCTGTTTTAAAACAGGTTTATTGGTCATATACAAAATAAAGTAAGATGTTTATCAACAAACATACAGTATATACATCAATAAATTAAAAGATGCGTCAGACCGATGCATACCACATGATTTTATGCTTACCAATACATTGTACTCATCACGGTGTATCTACAAATTGCAAAAAGTACAATAATTCAGTAGATGATAAATACTTACAAAGACTGACACATTTTAAGTATTTCCCATAGAAAGTACAGTGGTAGAATAAATTATTACACTCCATACATAAATATTAAAAAACACAGAATCTTCTATTACAAGGTAATTTCTGAATATGCCATATTCACACAAATTCACTATCTATAGCTTTAAACTGACCAATACTTAAAAAAAAACAATAATATCCCAGTTCCCAAAAACAACCTAACCATATGCTCACCAATGGACACCTGTGGATGGGGTTTGGTATATAAACAAAGTCAGGAGATGCAATGCGGTGAGAGAATTAACATTAAAAACAAAAAACAAACAAAAAAGGGCTAATGAATGAAAAGTTGTGGAAGGGGGTGTTAACATAAAAGCTGAAAGCTGTTTAAGAGATTAATTTCCACTGTGTTCATGTGCTTATGTGTTTGAGACAGGAGGCTGGTTGTGGGGCAGAAGCAGGGAGAGCGGAGAGTGAGATCTTACTGGAAGGCCAAACAAACAACATTATTGATCATCACATGATAGAAAAGATCAGAGAGGTATGTGGTTCATTTGCTTTCATTGATCAACATGGGAGATGGGTGAAATAGCTTTTAGAGTCTGGTGGTGATTCACTAGACAAAAAACAACTGAATGACTAAACATACTGATTGGTCAAGCAGGATGATAAGGAGTTTATTATTTGCATGTCGCGTTGAGAACTCAGACCTTTTGTGGAAGGGCATAACACTCCTGACATTTATCTCTGTTTTATGAACGTTTGTAAAAGATGTGAAGAATGTTGAGTAGGAAACAGTTAGAATTTCACCAGGCATGTCTTACAACACCTTCTCACATTTGTAAATATATAGTTAGGAGTGTTTGAGTGGTTTAGTGATCATTTGTCATTGCATAAAAACACAGGAACTCATAATCTCTATAGTAGCCTTGTATGATCACAATTATACAGGCAGTGGAAAACAGGGTCAGAGGTTTAACAAGCCCATGAACTCTAATAGGAAAATGAAGTCCTGTCCTAGTAAACATTAAATGCCAGACTTGTTAGCTGACCACTAGGGCTAAATAAAATGAAAATCATGAGGACACCTTTTTATCAGTTAGCTAGTGATAAAAACAGGCCCTTGGACAAACAATTATATGGAGTCTAGAAATTATCCATGGAAGAGAATTCATGGAAGAGTGTGAAAGATGAAACCATGGGATTCTGAGGTTGACTGGCAACCTACATAAAAGCTAGATTGCATCCTGTCCTCCTAATTTCCTAAAAAGTCTTTTTACAGCCAAGCCATTACCATAAGTAACATTGGGAAATGCAAGGGACGTCATTCCATGTAAGCCAGATTTTAAAAATAAATGGTAATTTGCATTTGATAACCAAAGATAGATAGATAAACACTCTGTATAAAAGCTATCAACCTTGTCACTTCACACTGTACCTGCAGTTATAACAACAACAACTATTACAATAGCATCATTTTCCTGTGCGGCAGGAGATCTAACTTTACTTCTCCTGAGGCCCTACCCAGTTTGCATAATTAGAGATGTCCATTTAACAACAGTCACCATGTTGACATACTTATGTTCAGTCATTATATGCATCCTCTCCTTACAACAAAGAGAGAATTAAAAACACAAATCAAGCAGACCAAGCAAGGACATATTTGGTACAACAAGACGGTGGCACAAACTCTTGACAAGCAGCGCAAAGTTTCACATTTAGCCCTAGCTTGCCATAACATACAATTAGTACAAGCCCCCTCCCCTTTTAACCACATAGCCACACAATGCCACAAGACTTGCAAGTTAAAAAAAACAACACAAAAACAGGGCATTTACATTGTTATAAAAGCAAACGTTAGATGGATGAAAAGAGTGAAAGATTACATGAAATATCAGAACAATTTCACAAATCACCAATCAAAGAAAAGCATTTTGTCCATACCCAACGAAAAATTTATTTTTATCCTGTATAACACATATATAAATATACTTTGTGTGTGTGTGTGTGTGTGTGTCTGTGTGTGTGGTACCTATATTTGCTGACAGCTTAATGTCAGGTGTGTGTTTAGAGACAGATTGCTTGATTCAGTCATTTTCACTTGCCATTGTGACGACTCTATAGTTGATTAAATAGTTGATTGAACCTGCAAATGGTAAGCAGTGAAAGGAATTATGGGGCATTAAAATTTTTATACCTCAACCCCATCCCGTCATTCTCCATCTGTTTGGATATATGCTGTTGTAAGATACAGATAACAAAACACCATAACATTCTCAAAAACTGCACAGCAGTAGGCTTACTGACATAAGTGTGATGTTTCTTCACTGTACTTTGAATCAATTAAAATAAATGTATTTTTCAAATCCTGTTTCCCTTGATTTTTTTTGCAATTTGAGGCAGATTGAATTTAAATTACTGGGGAAAGGACACAAACTTACTAAATAACAGTAGCATTATACATTTTGAACACTATCATGGCATTTACAGAACATCAGAAAAAATGCAATCGGCATTAAATGTACATAACAGAAAATATACACAGCAAAAAAACAAAACAAAACAAGGTTATCCAAAATCCACACTACAACAAAAGAAGGGGGTGATGCAGCCATTTAGGCCTGCTGCATCTATTCCTATTTCTGTCATAACCTCTGGCTTGCAAAGATATCCATATAAATGTTCTCACATGTTGTTTTTAATAGCAAGACAAGAATTTTGCAAGAGAGAAGGGAAATTATATTTGCTTCACCTTGAAGTTTACAAGTCATTACATTATGATTATATGAATTCAGCGACATAATCCAACTCATAACTAGCAGGGCAGAATTTTTGGGCAGGAAGGACAACGATCTTGCAAGCAAAGAAAGAGTGCAGTTGCCTATGGTTTCATCAGCCACTTGGGCCTAAAATAAAACAGAGCAACATCACTTCCATGAAACGGTGAAAAATACGGTTACCTCATTACATACCTGAACACCACACCACACGCTAGCCCACAGTTACACACATGTGCCTAGTCACAAGAGAAAAACTAAGCTATTGATTTTCAACAGTTAAGCCACTTTTGGTACAATTGCAAAATAGAGAGATATATATCAAACAGGTTTTGTTATACCTTTTCTAATGTGGTTACAAACAATGCAAAGATAATTATGTCTTTATAAAATTCCAGACTCTACCATACATACACAAAGATAATTTTAATATAGAACAACGCATATCGTTTGATTAGTTTAATGGTAAAGCATATGGGGAATACCATCCATTTGTGTGACTGGAAATTCTGTCAAATACTTTTATAAATTTACTGCTAACAGTGTAAATGTCTAAGCCGTTTTTTGACAAAGCAAATAACATTTATCAACAACACGTGAGCTCTGTGGTTAAAATTGATATTCTAAGCTGCTTAGATCGTGCATACAAATATACATGTTTAAACTTTTGTCAATATGGAATGTGTGTCCATCCCTCCGTTATTTGTATTCCTTTAGTTTGTAAAGGTCCAATTAAAATAATCAAACATTTTTTTCATAACAATGAATCCTACTTGTGAATCATGTTCTCGTTTATATAGAAGTAATATTCATACTGGTTTAAATAATCAATTTGATAGCATTTCCCATCTTTGCTGCTCAAAAGTTTTGGGCAAAATGTATTAAAGGCCTGTCCCATAGAGACGCCTGTCCCATATATAGGCAGGGTCAATCCAATGATTAAAGCAAATAAAAGCCCGGGCTTTTATTTGAAGTTTTACGGCATTTTATGTAAAGGAACGGCCAAGTCACCTAAATGGGCGCTATTATAGTCCTAGTGACTACTACACAGCTTTAATAATACACAGCGATTGTTGTTGATTAAATGCTGTCATATTCGATACTTTATATACTGATTTGTTAGTATATTTAATAAAGCACAGGCATGTGGACCCTCTTTTTCTCTCTCTCATGTGTTCTCAATAAATATTGTTGAAGCAAACCTAGACACCCTGAACATCTTCAAGACCAAGATGTGTATTTTCCCTGAAGATTCACACAAATACAATAATAATAAAATCTTTGTTGACTGGCATATTTATCTGCTTTCTGTGTTTAAGGAAGTATTGTTCTCTTATGTGTTGAATTTTTTAAGTTAAGTGCCTTTCATTTCTATTTCCACAGGAATCATCTAATAATGGAAGCCAGTTAAATGGAAACTACAAAGATACAGAGAGAGAGAGAGAGAGAGAGAGAGAGAGAGAGAGAGAGAGAGAGAGAGAGAGAGAGAGAGAGAGAGAGA
>JAOEHI010012929.1:0-12829 GCA_025447815.1 Percopsis transmontana
TAAAAAAAAAAAAATATATATATATATATATATATGTGTGTGTGTATATATATACATATATATATATATTTATTTATGTTCTTACTTTTGATCATCTCACTGTGCAGCCCTTTGAGACTGTAATGTGATTGAGGGCTACTGTATATAAATAAACTTGTGATGATTATTTTTAAATGTGACTTATGGCACATTCTCACTCAGTGAAAACCATTTATGGAGCATTTATTTAGCGTTATGGTGCCCTGTGAGACGCTAAACTTAATTTGAATTACGATATACTATAATCTTCTGACACGCAAGCTGTGAGAATAGGAACCATTAAATGAACGTGTTTTATACAACAGTTAGTTCCGACCAAGTAAAGTGATTGGACGATAGGCATTCCATGATTGCTGAACAGCACTGGAACCTTCAACTATACGTGTATGTATCACTCTGCTTTAGGTGTTCTAATAACCGTTAATTACATTACATCAACGATCGTTCTATCTTAGATCGTGTCGAACTTGCAAACTTGCAACTTTGCACTACAAAGATTAACATATTTCCACAAATATGATTTGATTTCATTTGAGCTAAATGATGAATGCTTGTCAGGAGAGGACGAAGGAAAGGAAAGAAGCATGGATCGTTATATCAACGAGCCTCCAGCTAGCCGAGGAATGTAAACAATGGAGCAACGTACTGTCTGATCAAGCTGTTAACTCGTCGGACTCACACGTGCCACCAAAGCGACTCTTATTTCACTAGTTGCATAATAAATGGAGACATGCAGATAAATGTACATGATACAAAATAGCTGGCCTGAGGTGAAGTGTGGACCTGCACAATGTAGCACGCTAGTGTGCTCGTTTTACCCGTCTCGCGGAGGTTCGTGCTCCATAGCATCCGGTTAAATACAGTTGGGTGAGGAAACATGACACCCGTTACTTTATCATTATGTAAGAGAGTGAAAATTCTAACTATCCCATTTTCTTTTTACCTGATACAATAATGGCATTCGTATGTGAAACGGGTATAACATATGTGAAATATAAAGCAAACAGCCTGATAATAGATTAAATAATTGTATAGATTTTGCTTTAAGGCAAGACCTGTGGACCCCAATAAGAATTAGAAATGGTGTAAATTAAAGCGTTCATCTCTAAATCATGAAATTACGCCATAAACCCTCCCAACCCCTACTCCCCGCAGTGGGGCCCGGACCGCGGTTTGAGAAGCCATGCCTTCAGGTCACACACTGGCTGTAGTCTTCTCCTCAAGGGGAACACCACACGGGCACCTTCAACCACATCACAGGGGGAGACCTGAGGGACGAAGGCCGGCCCAAGCCACTGGGCTGGTGTCCTGTATGGAGTGCGTGCTGAGGGGGGTGCCCTTCATTTATGGAGTCAGGGCCGTTTTAAAATACTATACCCTAGAATATGAGTGATTGGTCCAACTTTACTCTGCCTGACCTCATTGCGACTTGCACTCAAACGCGGTCTCTTAGGCCTCATTCTGGCATGCTGGAGCTGGACCTGCATAGCCCAAATGTGACCTTCAAATCCCCAATCTAATAAGGGGCTTTACCCACCACAGCTCCACACATATGGCTGGAGTGTCTCGCTGGAAATAACACTGTAATGCTTTCACGGTACACTCCATTTATACACCTTTCGTGCATGTTGTTAGTGTATCGATTCGCACACTATAGAAGGCGAAATTGTCTTTTGTAAAAAAAATTTCTGTGCTGTTCTGTGTAGGCTATTTTAAACCTATGCCTTGCTTATATTGCACTTTCTATAGGTGTGTGGAGATGTCACTGTGATTCTGTAGCTCTGTGTTTTGTAGTGTGTGTAAACATTGGAAACAATTCTCAGAGTCGCACCAGTGGTGCAAACACTATGCTGATGTTGATTTAGCTGGCTCTATAAGGTGACCCCTAACAGAAATTAGCATTAGCATTTCAAAAGTGACACTGGTGTTGTTTGTGTGTTGCTAATTGGATAAGCAGTACCATCAAAGAGGTCGTGTTGAAGGACACCATTTGATCTGACAACAACTTTGACAACAAAAAATTGATTTAAAATAGTGCTACTGCTTTACCAAGATGGTGGTGGTTCTCAAAGCGATGCTGTGCTGTGCTGACATGAAGGTGAGCTCCTGCAAGGTGCCGTGCTTTTTTTTATACACAAGGACACTTTCTGACTTCTCAGAGAGACAGATATTTATAACAGAAGGAGTATGTCATGTATGAAATGTTGCTTATAGTTACTACCGGTATGATGGGCGTAGGCTTCGTTTGAACATTGGTGTGGAGGTCCTCCCCCCAGGAAACTTTAGCGACTTCATTTCCTGCATTGTAGTGAATTGTAATGCATCAATTTATGGTGGAAATGTCTTTATCTATGTAAAGGAAAACACAGAATTCAGGCACCAGGTGACATTTCAAAATATAATATATATAGTCCTCCAGTAAGGCTCCCAGGAATTCTGTATTGCTTTCAAATATTTCTCCTGAAGATCAACTTTTGTCATTTAGCCTTATATCTTCCCTGCTGAGTCAACGCACATTGGCTTCCTGCCCGGCCTCCAGAAGGGCTCCACCGTCACCGTCGCCCCCCTGAAGGGTTTCATCTTCGCCGCTGGCCTCCTGCCCGGCCGCCGGAGGGGTCCCGCCTTCGCCGACGCCATCCTGAGGGGTTCCCCCGTCGCTTTTTACGGTCTGGCCTCTAGAGGGCTCCCACCTTCACCGGCAGTTTCCGGCCAGGCCTTCGAATGGGTTCCATTTGTGCCGGAGGGAGTCCGGCACAAAGGGAGGAGTGTGTTTTCTGGAGGGGTCCAGTCTTGCCACTGGCCTCTGGCCTGGTGACGCTTATACTGCCAAGAGGTGCAGTCAGGAGGCGCACCAATGGAGGGCGCATGCAGGGATGGCGCTCCTCCCCTCTCTTTGGACCTTGCTGGCGTGTGGTCACCACAGTTATTGGGTGCACCTGGATGTGGGTACATAGGTCGGGGAGTGTCTTTTGTTCACAGTCGGTAATTTTTCCACTGCTGGTATGTGTTCCCTTGTCCGTTTCTACACTTCTCTCTGTGCTGGGTGCTAGGATTGCCTAACTAACGGTGACCAGTTCACTAGCTGTTAGCCGGTTCACTAGCCGCTAGCCACTATCTAACTGTTGCTGTGTCCTCCTGGCTGTCCGTTTCATCGGCTCCGCTGCTTATCTATTCTGTTTTTGTTTCCTGCTGTGTCTTTCCTGTTGCTCGCGGCGATCAAAACCCAGGCCGGAGTTCTGCCACACCTCCAGCCTGACACTGTGTCCTAACAAGCGTCTGAGATCAGACTGGAGATCAGACTGGGGAAGTAAACACTAAAAGATGGAAGAGTACTTCCTATCTTCCTATGTTTGTACTTTTTAAACAGAAAACACACATTTTACATTGTGATATGTTTCTTTACTAGAAATGACATACAATATAGCCAACAGCAAATCTAAATCGTGGACGAGCAAATCGACTTGTAGCGGACAAAACTACCATAACACTGTGTCCTAACTGGCTTTTGTAGGAGATACCTCTTAATTTGAAAAAATACATCTTTTTAACACGAGCGACAGCTTTGCGTCGCCCAGCTTTGCGTCGCCCAGCTTTGCGTCGCCCAGCTTTGCGTCGCCCAGCTTTGCGTCGCCCAGCTTTGCGTCGCTGAATTTGTTTCTGTAATGAGGATGAGTATGCTGAGCACACGTGCAGAACGAAGATTCGGAAGCGAGAGCCAGACAGTCCCCTGGGCGGTGGACGGGCACCTCGGAGCGCCGACGGGCCGCCTGGTGCTTTTGGCACTCTCCCGCCACCTGAAGACGCGCGCGGACGGCGGTCCACGCGTCCTCAACGCTCCTGAACCACTCCCCTACGGAAGGGACATCCCAGGTGGCTTGCGTCCAAGGGCAGAGGGAAGGGTGCCGTCCGAAGACCACCTCTAATGGCGACAGAGTCGTAGAGGAATGGTGATGAGTGTTTTGTGCATATTCCACCCAGGGTAGAAACCGTGCCCACTCCCTGGGTGGTTTGTGGCAGTTCGCCCTCAGATACCACCCCATTTCTTGCACCGATCGCTCCGCCCGACCATTGGCCTGTGGGTGGTACCTGGAAGTGAGGCTGGCTGCGACCCCCAGATGAGCCAGGAAAGCCTTCCACAGGCATGAGGTGAATTGGGGGATCGCGGTCAGGAACCGGACCATCTTAGAAAACCGGTCCAGAACTAGAAGGGCCACCGTGTTCCCCCTCCAACGGTGGAAGGTCCGTCACGAAGTCCACCGCCTCTTTATGAGAGCCCCGGTCCTACTTTAACCAGGATGTCCAGAGGCTAGTGACGCGTGCGCCCAGGCGAGGATGCACTCCCTCACCGCCGGCGGAACGTATGTTGTGCAAAGGGGAACCCCGGGGGGTGCAGGTTCCCCGCGGACCGCACGCCAGATCTCCTGGTCGACTCTCCACTCCACCGGTCTGACGACACAATCCGGTGGAAGGATAGGGGTAGGCTCCTCCGGTGCCTCCTTGAGCTCGAACTGTCGGGAGAGAGCGTCCTCCTTAACGCTCTTCGAGCTCAGGCGATGTGTCACCGTGAAGCAGAACCGAGAGAAGAACAGGGACCACAGCGCTTCCTGTGGTCCGTCAGTACCGTAACCGGCTCCTGAGCGCCCTCCAATCAGTGCCTTCACTCCTCCAAAGCCAATTTTACAGCCAGGAGTTTGCGGTGCCGCATGTCGTAATTCCTCTTAAGTATCAAAAAATAAGTGATTATTTTTGTGAAATGACAGCTAATTTGCATATTGTGAAAAACATAAATATACCCCGTACAATTGTTGTTGTTTTTTAAATTGCAGCTTTAACCCCAGGTTCACATTAGTATTTAAATGCTCATTTACCATTATGATTATAGAATCATTGACATAGTAGATAAATAATTTATTATAATTATTACCCCATATCAAAATAAAGTTTAAATAAATGTAATTTATTTGAATTCGTTATTTGAATAAGTTTATGTAGAATGAGGAACACCCCCAAATGGCACCAGAGAGCAATGACACTTGACATGGCTCATGCTATGCCCAGGACATACTGTACTAGCCTGTCACAGGAGGAGCAGATATTTTAGCTTTTATGATCAAATCTGTCAGGTTTCTTGGCTAAGTGCTAGGACGGCTACTGCAAATGCCTGGAAGACTACTTAACAGTCATTATTTTGTACAATAGAACATAAAAGTGTAATCTAATAGCCATACACATTTTTATTACCAAATTGTCTATGGCTCTTCTGACTTTGAACATCACGTGTTCAGTATTTAGACCTCAGAAGAACACATAAAAACTTACAGTAATGTCTGTCTCCTTTAAAAAGTACCCCTGTGATCTACGTAAAACATCAAGAAAACATGAACAGGTGTTTAGTGTAGTGCTTTTGGCTGGGGTCAAACTGACCAAAACACATTCGTAGTTTTTTACTAATTGAAAAAGAAAACAAGTTATTAGGTTACATTAGGAACAAATTGATTGACAAAGTAGTGAGAAATTGGAATAATAGCATAAAGTACCTGTGTGATATAAAGAAAACATGCCCTATTTCTTATTTAAAGGCCAGAGCTATTTAAGCCCCTGGACACCCACACAGATGTTAATTTGTCTGATCGGACCTCTTCTTAGGACTGTCTGGATGTGTACAGACCCTGTATGTTCGTGGTACTGAATTATTCTCTAAGATGCTCTTGTGCCAGTAATAACGATTCCTAGAGAATGTCCTGCCCCATTCAGGCCACAGATCAGATACAGATAGGGGCTTTAACATTGCCAGGCAACCTGGTGTACAATAATGTACGTGAAGATGGACTTGGCATGATAGCTGATTGAGCCCTCAGTCTGGCTCGGTTCACTTCTTACATGTGGGTTGTTGCTAGCCACACAGCCTCAGGGTGACATTAGCACAAATGCTTCATTTACTGTGCTAATGTCCTCGGTGATGTCATGACATGGTCAGTTTGCAGATCACTGCTATTAGGGTTTCTATTTGAGGACAGCAAATAGGTCAGATGTGTCCTGCTGACCACCGCTGACTGGGAGAAATTGCTCCCGGAGAAAGCTTGGGTTTTCTGTGCAATTATGATACAAGGATCGTGATTTTTCAGCCCAGTAGTGCTTACTGTAACACCCCACCTAGTATTTACTGTGCGTAGTCATTTCTTTTTTCTCTTTAAAATTATAGCGCTTCTGAACGTGCTGGTGCACTGCAGGTCCAGCCACATGAATAACACGGCAATAGTTTTGAGTCACGCGTCACAAGTGTTTCTCTCTCAGCGGCAGATGCCAGAGCTCATTGGAGACCCGCATTAGACTAAAAGAATACCGTGTCAAGATTCCTCGCGGATTCCACTAAGTCTCCGGCACGTCCCAGAGCGCGCGTGTGCCAAAAAACAGGCACCGTCAACAGCTGTGGGAGGCACCAGAAGGACACCCCACAGCATATTTTCCTGAGGATGCATCCGCATATCCACAGCTGTTTTCACAGCCAGGGACGTTCTATAGGAGTGGCTGAGTGTAAACAACAGCCGTGTGGCACCACCGTGTTCTAATGAGCACCTGAGGATCCGCCTGCTGGCTCTGCGTAGTTTAACACGGACCCTTCAGACCCACTACTTCACTCAGAGGCCACCGGGGAAATTGTAAGTTGTGTGGCTAAGAGTAATGAGACAGGCAGGCAGACATGGGCAGACAGACAGGCAAACTAGTGTAATGGGTGACCCCTGTGTGTATCCCCGTGTAAATCAACTGCAAATGTGCTAAGGACTGTACTTACCTTTTCAAACAGGGTGTAATCTTCTATTAATAATAGATCAACTCAATATTATAGTATTGATATTACAGTAAGACATTATTACAGTAAGACATTGCTGTAAAAAGTTGTGTGTTTTTACGTGATTCAGATTGTGGCTATTTCCAGTTTATCCTATCAATACTGTTTTTATAAGTTGTTGAGGATTTGACCGCCTTTCCAGAACAATCAATGTGGGAATACAGTTTACTCCCAAAGGATTACGCCAAATTATCAGCAGCGTGCCAGCCTCCTGCCTCCAGGACCGCCGGTTGCTTACCGGTACCTCGACAAGGTCCGCTTGACTAACAGCAAGCAATTGGCTTTGACAGCTTAAGTCTGACATCTTACTTGACCTCCTCCTGCAGAACATGACCATGGGTTGCACCAGGAGCAAAGGTTGAATAATTGCGCTCTTGCCTTTTTCAATGGATGAAAATAATTGGCGCTAATGCCAGACTAATGGTCAGTATCTAGAATCTTGTAATCACTGACTTTTTGGGAGGAAGAGGCATTGCTACATTACCATAGCATTACAATGTATTACCTTAGCACTGCAGAATGTTGCTACATTACCTTAACTTTACAATGCATTACCTTAGCATTGCAACACAATGCTACATTAGCTTATCATTACAATAATTACCTTAGCATTGCAACACATTACTACATTAGCTTACTATTACAACATGTTGCTACATAAGCTTACCATTGTAACACATTGCTACATCAGCTTACCATTGGAACACATTGTAACATAGCCTACTACTACATTATTTTTCACCTTGAGGGTTTTCTTCTTTTAGCATGTTGTCAGAACACTGGCTGGGCTGAGATGCACTGTGCTCTTGCCTGGGACACACGACCCCTGAACTCTCATCACCAGATGCACAACAGATGACTATCGTGTAATGCTATCCTCTTGTTTTCCCACAACAGCTGAGGACATGTTTGTTGACATGGTGTTGCTGCACGGAGCTGGCTTTACTTTCCCCTGATTATTGGCAGCACCTACTGCTTCAGCAATTCGGCGATGACAGATATGCCAGGTGGTGTACTCCATCCTTTGGGTATAGCAACTTTTCTGCTGCTCCATCATTTCATTCGACCTTGTCTTGCCTAATGATGTCGCAAGTCTATTCTGAGTGGAAGCGAAACCCATTGTGTGACCACGCGTCCGCCGTAAACAGTGCCCCCCTGTCAGCGGGTTAAAATGAGCTTTTAAGTTCTCTGTTTACAGAGAGGGGTGGAGGGGGGGAAAAAAGCAAGGCACTTGTGACAGCGTTAATCTCAGTGGGCGGCTGAGAGGCTGTCGGCGTTAGCTCATTCTGCAGGGTGAGAAGAAGGCGACGTGTCTGATCAATTTAAGCAAGCGCCGAGTATGAGCAGTGCTCCTCTAATCTAGTCTCTGAGGATCTGTCTGTTATTCACCTGGGCATGCATTTATAATGATGTACACTTTACTTGTGGTACACAGGGACACTTCACCACCACTGTCTGCAGTAAAACTACACTAGAACTAAACTAGACCAAAAATAATGACTAAACCAGTGAGTGAATGATAAATCTGTCCTATTTATTGACTTCGTAACTATCATTATATTTATCTTTATCAAAAAGACAATGATTTACACAAACAAATGTTCCCTATCAGCAACATAATTAGGCCTACAGCAGTATAATTATATCTACAGTATGGCATGCGGACAGCATTTCTTCATTATAGACACAGTATAGCAATTAAAAGCCCTCCACATCAAGCATGTGGGTGGAGGCTGGAACAGTACTACTGCTGTTACAAAAAATTGAGACTAATGAGTCTTAGGATTGTGTGTCTTCTGTGAATCACTCTTGATGGATGGCGTAAAAAAAAACTTTGATTTCCCAGGGTTAAGGGTGCATTTGCCCCATTCTACATACATTTGACTTGTGAATGGTTGACATTTATTTGTTTCCTGCCAGCATGGCTTGAAGATGAGCATGAGCTCATCTGGTTTGTGTATTTATTATTATGAATTGTATACAGGAGAAAAGCTTTTCACACAAAAACCCACGTGACAGACAGTATTTGGACAGCTGTGGGAACAAGACTCTTATCCTTTCCTTCCTCCTATTTTGCAATTTGAGACAAGCAATTTGTGGTTTGTGATTTTGTGTTTATAATTTGGTTTGTGCGATTATCAAGTAGGTTAAGAAGGAACAAAAAACAAAACAACACATTGACATATGAGTTTAGAGGGTCCCTCATGCCAGGAGTTAGCTCGCCTGGTGTAACGTGTTGGTGTAGGAGTGTATGAAAACGTCATGGAGCGTGGGACAGCTCGCTATACGCCAGGCTGGCGATGGGGTTTGCCGTCCGGTCGACGTTCTGCTGGGTGTCCAATGAGTTATCGATCAGCCCCTGCTTTTTCAAAGTCGTTAAAAGTCACTCCTCTCCTCTCCATGTCTGACGAGGCCAGTGAGTAACTGTGAGAAGGAATCAGTCTCTGTAATTGAACTTCTGTGGTTGGAAACAGATGGCTGCAGACAGAAGACAAAGAGGGGGGGGCGTTTGAGGACGAACGAGAAGAATTGCTTTAGGGCGGAAGAAAAATAAAGACAAAGAGGCAAAGCCACGTTTTTCTTAACAAAAGGAACTTCAGTTCAGGCAAGGCTGGGGTTACAAATCATGACATAAATGTATCGTGTGCAATAGCAAATGCATGTATATATTAATACAATATATACAATGTCAACAATAAAGATGAAAAAATAAACTGTAGGAATAGTAATGAAGCAGCCCATTATGGATTAAAATGTTCACAATGTTCTACAGCGCTAATTACCTGTCCTCTTGTTAGTCCTGCTTTTTTTATTTACATTACCCTATTATATTTCTGAATTCGAGTTCTCATTAAACTACCACCATATTGGACAATAGCACAAAGAAGAAGTATAATCACATTCTTTCTGCGCTTAACATGACAAATTTTTATTAACAACAGATGTGATTATTCAAGTGGAGCAGTTAAAATTATGTGAACATCCTAGAAGATTAAAGCTGTTTAATTAAATGACTCACTGAACTGCTTCACAAGAGAGGAAATGTTAACATAAATTCTGCCCCTTTTCATCTCAAAGTTGTTTTGAAAGAAAAACGACTTTTACAATCAACAATCTACATGTATATAGTGATAAGCTTTGAGACATTTTTAATTATGAATGCATTAAACTGCTGCTTGTTTATAAATATAAATGTTTTGAAAAAACAGAATTACAGTAATACCATTCAACTAAGTGCATATTTTCGAAATACTATCCCAACTTGGATAAGATGCATTGCCATGCATGAACAAGGCTCCCGCTCCCAGAAATATCCACGTCTTGCACTGCCCGAGAAAACACCCACCCCACCCGCCTTGCGGCATTAAACAGCATTTGTTTTTGAAATGTCAAGAAAGCCTTGGAAAGCCTTGGAACTAAGCATTCTGCTGGCAGAATGCCTTCGACAGACACAACACAAAACACCTTTTAAACAAAAGCAATGTCAAATATTGCACAACAACATAAAAACAGGACCCGCGATGATAAATAATTGGGCGTATTATGAATCAATTATGTCTCTGACCCGCGACATTGGTGAGACTAATGGTTGATGAAGAGGCTTGGGTCCACAGGCTAGAGGCTTAAGCCAGGGTTCTACTAAGCGCTGCTCATTAAAAGTCCCACGATACCGACTGAGTAATGACATGCCACTACGGCGAAGTTAGTCACCTTATCACACCACTGGCACAACTTGTCGCAACCCCCCCATTCTGGCACTGCATTGTATGTTTTACCCAGAACATAGTGAATGTTTCAAAATAGTCTACTACATTTGCATTTACCCAGCCTGTTTATTTACATAGTTTAGTGCTTAAAATAGTGGTGTGTTACACTCATCTTGGGGTCTTATTTCTGTTAAAGCTACAGTCTTGACTGTGGCCCACTGTATGCAAGTGATCAGTTTGAAACCAAACAGTGTTGACACGTATTAAGCCCTCTAGAGGCTGCACTGGCCCACGTTTCACATGGAAACAGACATCATCCCCAGTACCTTATCCTCCAATAAGACATCCCCTATATCTTATCCTCCAATAAGACATCCCCTATATCTCATCCTCCAATCAGACACTCCCTGTATCTTATCCTCCAATCAGACCCCTCCTATATCTGACCTTTTAATCAGTCACCCCCTGTACCTTATCCTCCAATCAGACAGCTCCTATATATTATCTTCCAATCAGTCACCCCCTATACCCAATTTTCCAATGAGACACCCCTATACCTTATCCTCCAATCATGCATACCATATTTCTTATCTTTCAATCAGACATCCCCTATAGCTTATCCTCCAATCAGGCACACCATTTTATCTTTAAATCAGACACTAGAAAAAAATACAAATGTCTGATTATAAATAGCAGCAACTGCAAGTGGAAAGGGAAGTTGGCTGAAACATCATTATACTTACAGTACTCAAGCAGCGATAAATAGCATTGAAGGGACATTTGATATAAAACAGTTAGAGATTGTTGCTGTAAATGTTGTTTTTCACACTGTTGAAAGCTTACTTTGTGGTTTGTAATAGACCAGTTCCATGCTCTGTAGCTGGAGAGATTTGCTTGATAAACAATATCTGTCAAAGAAGAATTTGTAGCTATTGATTCTAACACCTCGTGCATTGATTTTAATGCCGCTTGTCCTAGAAAAAACTTGTGTGTCCGGTACTTACAAGGGAGCTACTGTATGAAAAAAACTCTAGACTCTATTCTGGACTCTATGGACTCGATTCTGCTGGGTTTTTTAGAATTTAAAGGGGATTCTGTATCTAAAAGATGCAGTCCTGAGAGTGGTTAAACCTTTAGTGACATTTAATTACGTGCTGTATTTAACGACACACGCAGAGAGTTGCAGAGGAAAGATAGAGCTAAGTTAAATCCTCAGCCGCACAGCCTTCTCTCTTAATAGAGAATTGTTAACTCGATGTCTTTCCTGAACTTGTCCCGAGAAGATTGCTTGGTTTGCCGTTTGGCCTCATTTAGCTCGACGCTGAGACCAGCTTCAGACGCTCGATACTCTAGACTTCTCTGTCTTCTCTGAGAGACCTTTCATTTTCTTTATATTAACCTCCTCTGGTCTTAAACCACGAACCACAAGGACCTGAGAAGTGTTTTATTCTTAGCCGTACGTTTGGCTCGCCGGGATTGTCAGAAGTAAAGCACAGAATCCTGGTGCCTGCATGCTCCTATTGATCTAGAAGTGGATGTAATGCGACGCCATTTCTTTTTCCGCTTTTTTCTGCTTTTATTCTACTGTACATCGCCGCTGTAAAAATGTTTTTATCTGATTTATGTCACTTGACCATGGTTTTTCCTGCAAAAGGTTCCTCATTTTCCATTAACACCCCTGTGTGAGGTTTATATGGCAGACAGAATGTAACCTTGATCCAAGGCCAGTTGTGTGCACAGGCCACCCATGGACACTAGGTCTACAGGTCTGGCTTTACACAAATATCCGTTTACAGGATGGAAAACAATCGGATTTTTTTTTTATTTGAAATCATTTCTAACATCCTCATATTCGGTTATACTGTATATACAACAAGATACTGTAGCTATGTAATAATTCCCCATGGGATTTTTATATATTAGATATACCTAGATGTGTGGAAAAATAATGTTCTGTTGTCTTTCTGCATTTAAGTACATGCAGTATTTGGAGGGCAAGCACCACCCCTAGTTCACATTTTTGTTTTTGCCTTTTGTCAAGGAAAATGTAAATGCTTTCCTCAGCTTGCTGTGAGCTTACATAGCCCAGGTAACTGACATATTCCGGGTGACTGACATAGCCCAGGTGACTGACACAGCCCATGTAACTGACACAGCCTATTTAACTGACACAGCCCAGGTAACTGACATATCCCAGGTAACTGACATATCCCAGGTAACTGACACAGCCCAT
>JAOEHI010012929.1:12929-30429 GCA_025447815.1 Percopsis transmontana
AGCCCAGGTAACTGACATATCCCAGGTAACTGACATATCCCAGGTAACTGACACAGCCCATTTAACTGACATAGCCCAGGTAACTGACACAGCCCATGTAACTGACGCAGCCCATTTAACTGACACTGCCCATGTGACTGACACAGCCCATTTAACTGACATAGCCCAGGTAACTGACACAGCCCAGGTAACTGACACAGCCCTATACGTGACAGAAGGATCCAGCTATATGTATTGTATTCTATGAGAGCTTTTCAGGGCCTTAACTGTCTTTTAATATGAGCATGAAATCTGGCTCGGGGCTACAGATATTAGCCGACAATCCCTGCCTGCGGTAAAACACAGATAATGATGTAGTTGCCAGAAGTGTGCGCGTCTTGCCACATGTGAAGTGAAGACTAACGCTGCATCTCAAACCACCCTCCAGGCCACCGCAGACAGCTGCCCTCCTCTGTGGTCTCACTTATCAAAGTTGAACAAATAGCAGTAGTGGTGATAAGGAGTCGATATATACAGTAGATGTGGCCTCACCTAATCATTGTGAGATCATTATTGACATTATTATTGTTAGTGTTAGAGGCTGGCATGGTGAGGTACAAGGTCACCAATGCTATGCTAACACTTTCCTGTTTTCCTGATGTGATTTAAACATCAGAGTGACGTTTAAATGTTTGCCAACGCGAGAGACGGTAGAAGAGGCCCGCGACCAGCATCTCGGCTGTATTTCGTGTTGAAAAAGTAATGACTTTCTAATCCTTTACCTGGGGTGCGCCATAATCGATTATTTTTCATAAATGTTTGCTCAAGCGGGGGGTCGATGGGAGGGAGCAGACATGGGAAAGGAAAACCTATGAGCCATGTTTATTCTGACGCTGGTAGTTATCAAACTGGGATGTGACGCAGAGACGGCTGGAGAACGCTGGAGATGTGAGGTAGGTGAGACTTGAACGAGGCTGCATGGCGTCGCAGCTGTTGACAACCGCGGCGTTGTATTGCTGTAATGCTCTAGGCACACTGCAACCACGGCAGCCAAGCATTCACACATGGAGCCTGCTGTATATTGAAAGCCTTCAGGACGGGTGTGTTCTCCGCTGTAGTAGCGGGAATGTATCATATCTGGGAATCAGAATTACCGTTTTGACGCCAATCTCAGTTGAGAGGAACTACTTTCAGGAGAAGTCACAATGTCACGTTGTTTGGAAGCCGATCTGAGGAAGATTGATGAAGATGAGGCACACACACACGTCCCCACATGCACACGTCTACACGTCTTTTTCATAAGACTGAGAGCTTTATTGGAGAAACATACTGTAGTATACTGCACCGAGCGTGTGTTTTCATCACTTTAACCCGTTCATTTGAACTTCAATTCCTGTTCAGCGGAAAAAACAAAACTAACTATAAATTACGTCTTTACTGTACGTTATCAGAGTCAGGAAGGGATATTTTGAAGAAGTGAAGTGGATGTGATTTCTCCCACGTCGACTTGCAATGCTTCCTGGCAGTGTGCTCTCATTTGTTCTGTTAAATGTGTGCCTCTCTCTATCTCTGCTGAGTGTGCTAATAGGTTGTTATGAATCTGTGGACAGTCTGTTCGAGCTCTGTATGTGAAGCAGATGTTGCAATGCAATTATAATAACATTGTGAAGAGAACCATATTCTTAAGAGAAAATAAAGTGCATTGTCCATTTAAGATTGGTGTGAATAGATTTAAACGAAAAACTAAATTAAGAGTATTCATTTGTAAAATGAAAATGTACTGTTAGCATATACTTATTATTAATACTAATATTGGCAGGGAACGTGGCTGACAAAATAGTAATGAAAAAGCTCTTTTCTATATTGGCCAGAGCGGAATTTCCAAAGCTGCTTTGTGGGTGCATGTGACTTTAAACATCATCCTTCTCCAGCAGCTGTCCCATACAGCTGTTGCAGTTGGACAACCAGATGTTGACCATGGCCTCGTCATCCGAATTTTTTGGGGATGTGTGTGCCTCGCTGTTTTCTGGCACACGCACCTCGCCCCGAGGACGCCAGAGGTGCATAATTGGGGTGTGAGCAACAAATATGAAGTGCGGTTGTTTTATCATGGCTGCTCCCGACAAGGAGAGCGCCCGGTAGTCTCCGTATTTCTCTCTGTTCTGTCTCCTCCGTGCTTAATCATGCCGCTTTCACACACACACACACCGCAGCAGTCAACATGAGCAAATGGAACATTAAGCTAAAAGGAAAAGCACAGACAAAGCACGTCTTCAGCTAGCGTTGGAGCAGCGGCAACACATGGGAGATGATCGGTGATTACTGTAGAACAGGCCAAATAGATTATCAGTCCATCATCACATTCTGGGCTATGTCATCATCTTTCTGTGCTTCTCTGTGTCTATATACAGCTCTGGAGAAAAATAACATTAAAAAAAATAACATAAATATACAAAATATACAAATATAAATATAAATATATTATATATAAAGACAATTGTATAAATAGTAGAACCAAAGGAAACTGACGCAATGGTCTGTAAACCCCATTGTCCCTCGTGATTACGACACAAAAGATGGAAACATTAGCATAGTACAGCAGGAGTAACTTACATTTCCACATTGGCGACACAGCAGGCCACGGATTGTCGCCCATCACGTAACAATTTTTTAAGTCTAATTTAACAGTGCTTGCAAAGAAAGCTTGATTGGCAGTGGTCACATCAGAGGTAACTATTGAAACATTCTAAATAATGTTTATGTTTATGAAGTGTGTGCTCTCAAAGTGCGATGCCGCTTTAAGAACAAAAGGCCTAGTGGAGTGAAGTAAAACATTGCACCCGCCTAAACAAAACACCATTAATGCCACGCCAGCAGTTCCTTTGGCTATAAACTCTTCCCTGGGACCGGATCACTTCAACTGGTCAATTCAAGGTAGGCAAGTGGAACAATGGCAACATTTAAATGTTCAATAAGGCTGATCTCATCCTTATTAGCCCCCAGAAAGTGCTTCTCTGGGCATGGGTGGGCAACTTCTTAATGGCGTATGGAAAAATTGGATGAACCCACTGACTGGCAGCATTGGCACTCCCAAGTGAAATTAGCCAGCCTGCCTGTCTGGATAAGAGTGAAGAAATGGTTAGCGGTGGGAAGAGCGTGAATGGAGAGCATGGGAGTGAGGGAGGGAAGAAAGAAGAAGTGGACGAGAGGGAGCATATTCTCTGCCTCACTTCCTGGTGGCTTGAAGATGAATGTTTGATCAACAAAGTCCCTTCTCCACGGAGGTCATTTTTGGACGGTTGTGCCGCACGTCGCACAACCGCTTCACGTGCTCACGTGGACCACTAAAACCCAATGT
Source organism: Percopsis transmontana (assembly GCA_025447815.1). Taxonomy (NCBI): domain Eukaryota; kingdom Metazoa; phylum Chordata; class Actinopteri; order Percopsiformes; family Percopsidae; genus Percopsis; species Percopsis transmontana. The sequence continues at coordinate 16,267 of JAOEHI010012929.1, forward strand.
CCGAGCTGTTGCCAAGCCAACACATGTAACTGCACACCAACACCAAGCTGTCTTTTCCACTGCATTTTCTTGCCTGATAGATTTTGATTGTATTTTTGATGGGCATAAAACAATTCCGGTTCTCTGATTACTTAACCAAAAGCCCATAATGCATTTGTTTGGGCCCCTGAAGCCCGGCATCCTTCCATTTCAGCCTGGCATCTGAAACATACCATATGGAGGAGCCGCTGACCATGTTTGCTCACTACATGAGTGCATTTGGAAATGGACTGACGATAATTAAACATCAAAAGAAGTATATTAGGAGTACAGTTTGTCAAAATGCCAAAATAAACCAATTTGATTATATGATTTAGCTTAGAACCCTTGCCAATACTTGCTTTTATCCAACATCAGTTCGAATAATGTTCACATAATGTGAATGATGTCACAGTAAAGTTAGCGTGCCAACATGTTCGCTATGGAGACAGTAAATAGTATCACGCTCCTATTGTGTTTATGTATGCTGTTGCAATCATCTACTGTAATTAAACTTGCAGATTAATAGAATGTAACACAATCACCTCAGTCCCACTTTCTCATTAATAAAGATACGTAATGAGAAGAACGTACTGTACCTTATATAGTGGCCCGCTCGCTAATGATAACTGAGTGACACAACACACAACACAATGAACCCTTTATTACTGTAAGTGTCTGCACACAAACGGAGACATTCATATGACCTCCAACCTCTGCATCCACATTAACCATTCTGGGCAAAATGTTGCTTATGAATGATGTCCGCAATAAATCCTCTGTGGAGCAGGAATGCTGCCTATATGCCCACGTTAAACATTTCCAGTCGGCTGATCTAACTCATCAGAATATAATAATCGGTGTTGCCATATCTTGAGAGACAAATAAGCAACCGTAGCTTCAAAAACAAGCCCAATATTATATAGCCTGTTACTGCCTCAATGTAAACAGGATCAATAAAAAAGTCTGTAACATATTAAACTGAAACCACTCCGAATTTAAAAAGTAAAAACAGAATTAATTTTACAAAAAAAATCATCAAACGGCAAGTGAGCTTAAAGGGAGGGCAGGCACTATCATTCATCTCTGATCACCTGCGAGCAGAATATGAGAGGAGAGATGGAAAATGAGAAAAGTACAGGAGCTCTAAGGGAGAGCGATAGAAGGGATAGCCACATATTTATAATAAAATACATTTAGAACCATGTAACTACGATTAGTATTTGTAAGTTAAGGTTGTTTTTGTTATAACCGGTAATAATAGATTAATACATTATAAAAATATATTTAAAAAAAAGTTAAATGATGTTTGGGCTACTTTATACATTTAAAGAAGCTCATCCCTCTCTATGTCATCTAATGTCATCACTACTATTGAGTCAGAGTCGCTTGGAATTACAACGTGATGTTTCTCTAATGAGAGGAAGAGGGGGCGGGATAGTTCCACGCGGGCATTTGTGGGAGAGCGAATCACACCACGGCACTGACATTAGTTTGAGGCTGTGTGCAGACAAACAATCAATGCATTGGGAAAAATAGCGACCATAGATGTAAAAAACGAAGTTGCTTGTCAGATTTTCCAAACAAGCAAACATAAACAAGCAACAACAAAAAATGCTAACCGCGACCCGTGATTTTTTCAAGCGACTTAAATAGAAGCCCAAAGTCGCGTATTATAAGCGGACTCGGCAACTCTGATAATAATCCTGCAGCGCGGTGATGGATAGTCGTTCCACTTCAACCTTGTGACACAGCACAACCCCCGCCCCCCTGCCTTTTTTGTTATGGCTTTGATGTAGTGTGGGGGATACAGGAATTGTTATGGCAGGCTGTACCTGGGCCCAACACAAAGCCTGCTGATGTCAGCACAAACTCCACCCACCACTCAACTCATCAATTCACCCAGCCTGCCCGATGCATAAATGGCTGCGACAAGGGAAAAGCACAGGGAAATAAGGGCACATACAGTATGTCCGTCTGTGCCTTCGGTGATTTCCGCAGTTTAAAGGAAGGCAAACACAAGTGTTTCAACTATTATGCTCACCACACTTACACACACCACTTACAACGATTCAAAGTACATAAACTGAATATACATTTTGGTAGAGACGCGGTACGGTAATTGTGCTAAACAAAATCCAGGAACCCTTAAATATGATCACGGCAAAATAAAGCTAACACAGATTTACTGTGTTGCACAGAAGTTCCATGCGGTGTGAGGAACAAACCATAGCAGGGTATCAAGTGGACATAAAAATACCACAGGCAGGTAAATGCATCCTGTCTTTAAGCAGTCCACCTTCCGGCTGTCACCTCACAGAGCATTTATAGAAAGGCAATGATGGGGTCAGATGACACAAAACACGTGTTCTGTTATGCCTGTAGTGGCTTTTATGTAACGATCTTAGTCCAAACAGATGCACACTTGCTGTGTTTTCACCAACGTGGACTGTGGAGCTGTCAGGGAGGGCGAAGCAGCTATACGCGCTAGCTACAGATCGCTTGCTAACCGGTGACAAGAACTTCAGAGGAATGAGCCGAGTTCATATCATTTCCCGAAGCATGCTGTTGACTTTGTTTTATTGAATGCTTCTGACTCGTGTCTTACCCCGTTCTCGACCGAGCACAATGTGAGACGGGGCTTCCACACAACCCTCTCAATGAAGAAACCGTTCCTTTAGATTATCCAGACAGCATTTATCCAATCCTGCGTGCCGTTCTATCAATAATTAAGAGCGGCCACTGTGGCCAGCAAATTTAGCATCTCGTTTTCATAATGCAATGGTTTTCCCCCACCGAAACTAATGCCCAGCTGTTTCACACCCCCTGTCCAACTACAATAATACCGTAAGTGATAACGTCCCGTGGTCGTGTCAAAAAATGATCGTCTGCCGAAAACTGATTCACGCGAAAGTAAATTCACTTAAGCATTCATTTTTATTGAATAACAAGTTTGTGTTGTGTTTATTGTTTCATGTATGACTGTCATGGTCATTTGAAAGATTATTTAGATCTTTAACACACCCTGAAGTTTGCCATGTCGGAGTTTTTCAGTATTACTGTAGAGTAATACTGTTACTTTCATCCCTCTACAGTAACAACAAGCGTTTCTTTCGCCCCACCGATAATGCGGTCACACTGTGTGTGTTACAGAAATGTATTAAAACATGTGTATGTCATATTGCACCAGCAGGATATGCCAAGAGACAGGGTGAGAGCGACAGAGAGGTCTGATTGACCATAAAGTAGCCTATAATAGGGCGTTTCTTGACATCTCTATTAAAACTGTACTGTAAATCGCTCAATAATATTCAAAGAAGGAATTTAAGAAAATGCAATGTGTTAATGGGCTGATCTACAGAGGTCTGACAGAAAATCTAAATGTGCATTATTGATTGTTAGCACATGTTCTAACAATGAAATGTAATATTATTTTTACTAAGATACAGAGGACATAATACTATGTTTGCAATTACATATTAAGAAAAACATTTTCAGACATTTAAATAGAACACACGAGTTGTTGATCACAACGAAAATAAGTTTCTGTCTGTAACGTTATATTTTAAAATGACATTTATTAAGTGTTAAGTGTTACTTTCGTGCCAGCTCTCCCCTACTACAACTGCTTTTTCGTCAAACATTATGGATGGCAAATGTTTGCTGAAAATAGACTGAAGAGTCTAAATAAACATTCAAAACAAACTTTGTCTGTGAAGTGTTGCTAACCGGGCTGATGTTTTTAGCTTTGCCTGATATCTAACGTTACTGCCGGCCAGCTGTTGCTAGCTAGCCAGCAAAAGGTTGTAGTACTGCATCTCCCAATTTCCCCAACAATAAAATGCTACCTTGACAGCTGTGAGTACTAACTATAGCCATGTCTGTTGTTTGCGTTCATTATGATAATGTTAGGCGTTTTCCTACATGTGAACCATGAGGTATTTGGATATCACTGGCGATCCTGTCCTCCAAAGCTCTCTCTCATGGACTCCCAGCAGCAGTAGTCAGGCAGTGCGTGTTCATGTGTTCTGGAGGAATGGCTATGGAGGGAGGTCTGAAAGAAGGGGCTGGGATTTTTTTGGGTGGTATACTTTCAAAATCTATCGTACCCTTTCGGGTTTCTCCAAGATGGTCCACCCTATCATTAGGCTTAACGCTACAATGAATACATTTGGTCAAACATTAGTAATCATATTGTCTTATCTGAACTTACCTACGTTCTGTTTTGTTAAATACCGTAAAACATCAAATAATAGCCGAGTCCAAAATAGACGGCGGCCCCTATTACTGGCTGGGTGTGGCTACACGTTTTGACAAATAATCACCAGACTCAGTTAGATACCGGGTCTGGTTTTTATAAAGCTGCTTAGAACGCAAATAATATACAGTACATGCATAAAACATGCTACACACCGTTACATCGGTTAGATTCTCCGCAATTCAATTAATTTTATGGAAGCCATAAGCCCTAAAGTATAATTTATTCGGATTTACCGGCATGGCTAACAGGAGAGACAAAAAACGTGGTGACTCCCTACCTTTGAAGTGGTCATTAAGTCTGAATATGTGTCCATTTCTGGCTTATTTATATTTCTTTACCAATCAAAAGAACCAAAAAGTATTTTTCATAAAAATCAAACCAAGTTGTAAATATTGTCATGTGAAGTTGTGCTCTAGTTCAATAGAAACCTGCTTTGCTAAATATTGGCCCACATATGCCTGTAAATGTATCTATGCTAAGCAAAGTTTTTCCACAGAGAAAACACATACCGTAAAAGATTTCGGTTGCACTTGAAAATGATAAAACAGCAACCATTTGTCAAGTAGAAAATTATATTTAGCAAACAGGGTGAGGTAGAAATGAGAATATTCCAAACATACCTTCAAAACAAAATACATCCTATATTATGTGGTACTGTGATATATATGTTATAATTGCTATGATAATTTTGCAAAATTACACATTGTGTTTTGTTGTTTGTTTGCTAGGTAAGATGAATATGGCCATCACACGGCGTGTTAAAATGACATATTATGAGTTACAGCTGAGCTGCATTGTCAGAAAACATTGTAAATGTATTTAAGTCCCAAACAAACGAGGGAGTCAAAGATAAGTGAACAGCTGCTAAGAGTACACATTAGGCATTATGATAAATGTCCTTCACTATAAGAGCTTACTGATGCATTAGAGATATGCAGAGATACGGGAGGCACTTCAGGACAACTTATAGAGGAGTTTTTTTCCACTCTTAACGTTTTTCCAAAAAAGGAAATTAAAACAGTGTATCTTCAAATAAACAATATGAGAGAAAGGATGCAGATATATCCTTTAAAATGCGAACTCACTGCGAACTCACTGTGCAGTTTATCATATTACGTAAAGTTTATTCAACTGTTAATAATTAAGTAGAAATAGGCAGTATAAGTATATTACACATGCTTTTTCTACATGCTTTTTTTTATAAATGTGCAGTGGTCTACAATTGGTCTACAATTTTTACATGGCTGTAAACATACAGTAAAAGCTAAGAGTCTAATTGGAACCATATGAAAATAAAAGTATGACAATCAAATATGTTGTAAACAATACAGTTAGAGCCAAGTAGGCTACATATGGATAGACAGTTTGTGTTTGTTTTCCTAAATGATTATGCCACCATTCACACAGATGTACAGTTTACAGATTAGACCTATAGTTTAATTATAATGTTTGTATGAAAGGGGTCATAAGGTACTTTCCGTAGTTTACAAAATGTTGTATGCATTTTTTTCATATGGGCAAACCTGTTCACATGGTCACATTCACACAACTTATGGCAAACATTGAGCCATAAGAACAAAGCCATTCTGCCTAGTAGGCTATCTTATTTGTCACACGTCTCTGAAGAAAGACGCATGCTCTTAACACACATTTCATTGTTTTGCTGCACGTTTGTGCAGGAGTTGTACGGCGTAGGTCTGTATGCCTAGCGACTGTAAGCTAGGAGACAGAAGAAATGATGTGGTATTTGTTCAGTCTGTTGAGAAGAGAGAACCTCGCTGTCGTCGGGGATCAGAACACCTGCAAGGAAACTTGCACTCAATATTGCCACTGCTTATTCCACTGCCATAAGCTTTCAAGTAAATCTGACAGAAAGCTATTGACTCTACAATCAAAATGTCACGTTTCCAGTCGCTCAGCTTTGTTTTAAAGTTGGTTTGACTCAGAACTGTGGCTTATATTCAAACTAAACTGTGTGATCTTGGCTTTGAAGGGGTCCTTAAAATCAAAAGGTTTTACAGTAATAGCACTATTGTTATCTAGGTTAAATAAACTAATGAACAAAATTGATATTGCAGTAGATAAAAAATGCCCAAGATTTCTAAACTGTTTTCTTCCTGTGATGGTAAAATGTGCTCGACAGCAGAAGAGACTTAACAGCTGGTTTGACGCACACACAGACCAGTCACATTACATTGCTCTAAGCCAGAAGGGAGCTTCTTTCTACCTAGGATGTCAGCTCCTCAATGCTCACATTGTTAAATTGTTAAATATTGATGCCCTTTTCCTTTCCTGCAATGACAAAAGGAATTCTGTTGCCACAGCAAAATGGACCCGTGCAGTGAACTCATGAAATCTATTCTAATTTCTCCCATCTGAACTATAAGTTGTGTAGAACTGGTGACATGCATTTCTCAATACCGGGTCTTCACACGACAAACCGAACTGTGGGGCACTTTCAAGGGCTTTGACACAAAATGTATTTAGCGATCACATCTTTTCTTTTCTCATTCACCCTCACTCTGTGTGTCTACATCATAATTGTCGGCTTATCTACTACTACTACCCAACCATACACATGGCAGTAACGTAGCAACACGCCCTGTTCTGACTAGTGGAGATCATTTTACACTTGCCCAGTCTGAACATCTTTGGCCACAGGCGAGCGTCCTAGTGTAATTTCCCCCCGTGATGAGACAGACTCACATAGTCTGCCGTGCATGACTCGAATGCATTTTTCCCATTTCCATAAGACAGCGGAGGATGTCGAGGAGCTGTAATAGGATTGTAAAATGCAGGAAAGTGACAAGTTTCTTCCTATTGTCTCTATGTCATTATTATTTCATCCCCCCTAGTGTGTGTGTGTGTGTGTGTGTGTGTGTGAATGATTGTGTGTGGGTGAGAGAGAGAGAGAGAGAGTATGCTTGTGTGTGTGTGTGAGAGAGAGAGCGTCTATGCGTGTGTGTGTGTGTGTGTGTGTGAGAGAACAAGAAAGAGAGAGCGAGAGAGAGTATGCTTGTGTGTGTGTGTGTGAGAGAGAGAGAGAGAGAGAGGGAGAGAGAGAGAGAGAGAGAGAGTGTGAGTGTGTGTGTGTGTGTGAGAGAGAGAGAGAGTGTGAGAGAGAGAGAGAGGGAGAGAGGGAGAGAGAGAGAGAGACAGAGAGAGAGGGAGAGAGTATGCTTGTGTGTGTGTGTGTGAGAGAGAGCGTCTGTGCGTGTGTGCGTGTGTGCGTGTGTGCGTGTGTGCGTGTGTGCGTGTGTGCGTGGGTGTGTGGGTGTGTGTTTTTGTCCCTGCAGGGCCAGGGGTCAGAGTGTACTCGGCAGCGAGGCTTTGACCACGAGGGGGGGGGGTGCTCCGGCCCCCGCTGTGGCCTGGATGAATATTCATCATATTTACCCCGTGGAAGACGTGGGGTGAAATGTTATCCCCAGTCGCCTCCGCACTGCTCCTTTACCTTTTCCCCATCCATCACGCGCTCTGCAGTCCTTCCCCCAGGAACGCTAAATGCAGTGAACTACCCTCCCCTCCGGTGCAAAGGCCTGCTGGTGAAAATGTGCCACAGGCAGCTGGGGGCCCGGCCGCCCTCCCTCAGCTTTTGCTTCTCGCTCCAGCTAGCATTCCTCCGCTAGCACAACAGTAGACAGTAGACGTAATGTTTGAGAAGGGATTGGATTGAAGCCGGCTCTCGCATGCTTCACATGCACACTGGTATGTGCATGCACTTTGTATGTGCTCGTGCCCTCGTACGATTGGCTGGTCTGACCAGGTCATGTGATCTCACGTGCCTTACTGCAACATACTCCTCTTTAAGCCTTAATATCATCTTAATAGAACGATGGTTTATTAAGTTCACCCCCTAAATTTTTGTGGACGAAAAATGGAGGAAAAATACCGACGTTATATTTATTGGTAGAAGTTTAGCGTGTGTTCTGTCGGGCTGGGATTCAACTGTCAGAATGTCGTCATCGCTCGTGCTGGGTTCCTGTGCACATTAGCCCACCACTAAGGAAGCCTAGACACGTGTAAACGTTGAGTTTAGCAAGCGCTGCACTCGTTAGCGCACAATTCACTTACACCTTAGCGCCTGCGTGCGAACATTAGCACAGAAACTGTGTTGGTTTCTAATAAAAGAGCTGCTCCTCACCGGGATTTTTGGGCATCTGGGGAAACATGCCGACATGCCAGCCCTCTGAATCAGATGGCTAATTAAAAATCGAAACCACAGCCAAATCACGTCACCTGCTAGACTGGGCATTTTTATATCCTCGCCCCTTTTCTCTGTGATGAAATGACAAATGTTGCCTGCAGAAAGGAAAAGAGAGGAACACGATGTGTGGTTGTAATCCAGTCTTTTTTTCACCCACAGTAATTACTACTGGTGTGGTTTTATAGCAGCTGAGGTGTGTGACATGTTTGTTTTGTTATTCCATCAAACAACAAACAACGTACACAGTGCCCCTGAATGGTATTTTCGAGAGGGCCGTGGTCGCCAACACAAGGCGTGATACGACGGCATATTGCTGCTAATGTGGGTGTCTGGTCATTGAAAGTTTAACCAGCGCAGTTTCCCACGTTTAAATTGAGACAGCAAAGTGCTCATTTCACTTGCAAATGCACTAACGGTGTGGGAGCGGTGGAATATTTCATTTGCAAGACGAGATAGGACTTCAAAAGAAGTGCCCGCCCATCCAGCCCTCGCATCTGTTTTTTGTGTGTGTGTTTTTATAAGAGGCAGCAGATAGCTGGTGGGATCCCTCAGTGTACAACCATCCATTACGCTCATTTCTTGTTCTAATCCGTTGGTGTGATGACTAGGCTCTTCTAACTGGCTGCCGGGGGCAAATGGGAGCCACCAGTCAGCTGTGGTTAGTGCCTCTGATGTCAAAACACAGTAACAGCACCTTCACCCTATTGGCTCCCAGAGGAATGCAGTGTCAGTGTTTATTGGCTCTCTCCTCACAGGCCTGATAGTCTTGCCATTGAGGATTTTAACATCTGCTTTTAGGGCAACCTCACCAGCTATTTAATTCCTGTTTCCATCACAGCCTCGGTTGATAGCTCTGTCGGGGGTGACGGATCGGCCTCGATGAGCCGTATTCCTCGGGAAGGGCCTGGATTGCAGGGGTTCTTGAAGGGTAAAAGTTTAAGCACCCTCCTTCAAAGATGTTTTATGGGTGGGAGGAGGCAGCTGTGGGTTAGCGGCTGCAGAAACATCCCTCGCACGCAAGCTCTCGGCAGGAAAGTGGTTTCATGAGCGGGAACAAATCACACCTGAGATCGATACGTTTACAAAAACAACTTTACAGCGTTATCAGGAAAGTCCAACCTGAGATTTCGCCTTTGAATTTATGTACGGCGCATCGCTCGCAAACCTAGCGTGAACCAGGGCTATAGCACACAAAGCTCCACAGCAGAATCCCCAGCAGAGACCAGAATGAGAAATGCCCAGTCTTGCCAGTGACCCTACGATCACCTCACAAGGGAGACAGTTCAATACCCGCCAAGTGTCTCACAGACTTATTCCCTGGAAACTAGAGATGAGAGGAGTCCAGACCAAGTTAAGGTCACTAGAAAACACTGTGGGTAGCTATTGGGGTCCTCCCGGACACCGTTTAAAATGTGCCCTGTGTGCAAAAGAATACAGTAAGTCAGGATTTACTGGGCATGTCTGCTTTTGCTGGAGGTGTTTTGTGATATACGGCACCCTCCGCCAGCACTGTATATCACTGGATTTCATATATGACTAGAGTGATTGAAAGACAGTCAATAAAAGCGACAAACAGACTGAAAGCGGAGGAGTAGAGGGTAGAGGAGTGGAGAGTGGGCTCCTTCTCTCAATATAGGTTTCAGGCACTGCCAGTGAAGGACACTATAACATGCACACACCTGAAGGAACACATGTACACACACTCACACTCACACACACACACACACACACACTGTTCCCCAATAGACTCAGGGTGATACATCAGAGGAGATGAGGCATGCCATTAAACCTGCAATAAAACCTCCTCCTCCTTATTCAATAAGATAACCCATTCATTCTTCACTTGTGCCCTTCAGCCAAGTACAGATAGCAGCATGGTTCACAATGAGCCGAATCTGGCAAGGACCTCTTTTGATCAATTCCACTGGAGGTAGATGTGAAGGTTAGCCGGATTAATTAGAGCTGGCGTTATGCTCAGTCACACCAAGGGTGTCGACTCATAGACCCAGTCATCAAGTCAAGGATCCCCATGGAAACTTCATAATGTATATGTCGTGCTTTTCACCGCTTCTTCACAGCGGCCGCTGCTAGCTAATTCCGCTGCTAGCTAATTCCATTATTGCTGGTTAATTCCGTGTGACTGTGTTGTAGGCGATTGAGAGACATAAAGAGCTCATAGACGTGGAGGAGGGATAAAAGGTCAGTCTGCCCGTCCACAGATGGCTGGATCTTTATTCTAGCTCCGAGCTTTCCAAAGGGGGGGTGGGTGCCCCCACAGGGGCTTACCAGTTGATTTTCAGGGGGTCACAAGATGCATTACATTACATTGGAAGTCTGGATTTGTTATCTATAATAACATACGCAGACGGTTTTTACGTTTTTTTAATGTCCATTTTTTTGTGTTTACAGTGTATCTGTTTAGATACGTGCTATGTTATTATGCTCGGCCTGTGTCTGTGCGTGCGACTGTATTTGCAGAGATATTGTGCATATTCCTGAACATTAATTTGCTTCCACGTGGGGTTTACAAGCTATTAAGCACTTCCTTTCGAAGGTTGTGGGTCAGAAAGTTTGAGAAATGAATCTCTTCCCTTCTCTGAATCTCTCATTCCCAAGTATCCATTGAAGCCTTACTACTATAGTTAAGAGACATAAGGATCTTCCAATGTAACATATCGGCTTCATTCACCTGACACTTCCTTGTGGCTGTCTTCCCGTGCTCAGCAGCCTATCCCCGAGAGGGCAGGTGGGGGGGTTAAATGCCCAACTTTGGCTTTCTTCAACCAGGGTCCTCTCCACACCGTCTTTATTCTCATTAGATTTGTATTTCCGTCTAATTGTGTCTCTACTGACTGCGCTGCCGCAGTAGCTGTTGGTTGTTACGCAGATGCGCCATTTACACCTGCAATCTGCCGTTAGCGCGTGACAACGCTAACCCCCTAGTGCCTTGGTCCCTGTGTAAACCCACGTTTTTTTCCATTTCCATTTTGCGTCCAAACACCAGTAAATAACGTGGACTCTGTATACTATACTGTATGACACGCGCTGTCTACAGCATTAATGGTCTGCACACGTCCGGTTCAATCCACCCCGCACTGCACTTATTTGTCATTTCTATGCGAATAATCCCACATTCCTGCTTGTTTGTATTCAAATAGCACAAGATGAGCCCATCTAGCTCTCTCTCTTGATAAATGGCATGCTATAAGGTTTGGAGTGACAGGGAGCCGTCACCGTGGAAACTTTACGCCTACCCTGGGCTCACATCTCGCTTATTACCTCCGTAACAGTGTTACACCAGCAAAGGAGTAGGAGCGAAGCTAATATGAAAAGGCTAATGCAGATGTGATTAAGTGACAAATCTGCCCCTTTGTCTCTGGGTAATACAAAAGCGTATATCTCATATTGCCTTCATATCACAACAAATACATCTGAGGGGCCTGAGAAGAAAAGGTTATTGTGCTACTCTTTTGATGTCAGACATCTAATATAAGGAGTCCACGGCATATAGATCGCTCATTCTGATCCTGCTGGGTGGGATTCAGCAATAAATATAATTGAGATCAAAGGGGACAAGCGCAGTGCAAAACAAAACAAAAAGCAGATAGCACATTGCACGACTTGCTGGCTCTATGAAGCTGTATTCAATAGAAAGGAGCTGGCCAGTGCTGGAGTTTCTCAGTAATGACACAGATGAGCTCGACGCTGATGGAGAAAACTCAAGGATGTCATCATCATTTTTTTTTTTATGCATTGGCAAACTGTGGGGTCATCCATCATCCACGGAAAAAGTGAAACTCTCAGCAGCTCCAGTGTTTCTCAAATGAAATTCTCCTCCGGAGGCTAGCAAGGGGGGCTTCACCTGAGGAGTTATGTGGTGGGCGGACGAGAGACTCGGAGAAAGACGCAATCAGAGAAGTGTCACCGACTCAGGTGATCTGTGAGTCCCGCCAGTGGAATTATTTTGGAAGGGAATTTGTTTCTCTGATTATTATTCGACGGGCTCAAGCAAGTGCACTTAATATTCCGAGCTGTCAATTTTATAGTGTCTCTGAAAATAAGATGAGTGCTGAGTCGAGACAGAAAATCTATAATTTAGCCGTGCCACAATGCCCGGAGTGATTTCAGTTTACAATACTGTATCCTGCCTGTGATAATATTTGCTGTGGACACTCAATTAAAAACTAGCTGAGTCTTATAATGATTCCACAACTATCATGCCACAGCTTTCGCCGACTTGTAATTCAGAAATATAATTTATGACTGAAGGAAAATTGGATTAAAGTACACAGAAGGCTGTCAGGGTTTCAGACTACATGCCAATTGTTAGTTTGTGTATCGAGGGAGTTTATTCATCCAAAAATCAATTGTTCTTAAACCAGAATTCAACTCCTGTGGCCATGTCTTGAATCAGAACCTGGTCTTGATGTAAAATTATACACCACTGAGAAAAATCGTAGAAGATGCTTGGAAATATGAGCGAAATCCACTATCAAACAACAAAAAATGCTCAATTATTGATCCAGCGTAATATTTCAGCAGTTTCTGTTTTGTTTTATCTGCAATTTTTCTCTTTATCTTTCCGCTCATAAAAAATTCAACAGTCCAATCTTGGTACCCACAATTTCATTATCTGCAGATTTCATCAAGTGAATCCATTACTGCAGTTTAACATTACACCTGACCAAAAATCCATGCTTTATAGCTGGAAAGTTTTACAGACATTATCTTACTTGGCATTTAAGTCGTGGTTTTAAAATACTATGAGGTTTTAAAGCGATGGGACCAGAAAAGTACCTTTTACATACATCAGACATCTAAACCGCTGGAATAAATGGGGATACTCTTTGCTCTATGCCATGAAAGATTCAATTCAAAAAGTTTGGACACACAAAAATCTCACTTATTGTTGTTTGCGTAGGCCTTCCTGTCGTCGCTGTGATAGACAACGTCTCTGCAATGTGATGAAGGCTTGAGAAAACCTCCGTGGACAGGTGGGGAGAGCAGCTGTTCCCATAGGGTACAGAGACATCCCCATAGCTAGCCAGATGGTGGCTCTTGAAGCCTTTTAAAAAAACACACCCTCTGCTTTAATCCAAGAGGCCAGCGATGATGAATGACTTTATTAATACGTGACTGTTAGGAAGATCAAATTAAATCACGTTCACAGGGCCTCTGCTTGGTAGCGTGTCTGGCGCCGGGGGGGGGGGGGGGTGAGCAGGGGGTCTCGCGGATTTCAGTGTCCTGTCTGCTGTATGTGTTTGTTCCTCTGTGGGTCTCATCATTACTGCCGTGAACGCACACCGTTGGTCCAAAGGCAACATGACCGTATAGCAACACTTTGGATTTATTCAATCAGAATGGTGTGATATTAATATTCCAACCCAGAGCACAGACACTTCGTAATCGTATAAATCAAATAGCCCTGCGAGATGAACTTTCTCCACCAGACCAGTAAAACCACAGATTCTTTAGAGCAAGAGGATTCCACAGCCTTCTCGGATGCAAGTCATTTATATTCCGTCTTTTAAAATATAAATTTTGCTGCAACCCACGAGACTCAAAAGGAAGAATACATATTTCACGTTGCACTTGGCAGGTGTTGAACTTGGTATTTGTACAGTATAGGTCCAAGATATAGGTGTCAAACGTGGCCCCGTCATTGAATAGCACTTGT
>JAOEHI010012956.1:0-31531 GCA_025447815.1 Percopsis transmontana
CCACACAACACAAAAAACTAATACCACAACCCCCACCCTCACTTCTTTTTTTTTGTGTGGGGGGGGGGGGGGGGGGGGGGGGGGGGCCCCCAGTCAATGTGAGGTGGTTAGTTGCTGTAGCAGCACAATTCAGACAGTCAAGTCGCAGATTACAGAGACGCACACTAAATACATTGTTTTGAATTCTTCATCATTTCCCGTCCCAGTTCCCATGCAGTCTATCTGAGTCTAGTGGAAGAAAACTGGTCTGGAGGAGCCCGATCAGGTGTTATAGAGCAACTGACAGTCATATCAGGTTTTCCCACCCAGATAGATGACAGTTTACTCTCATAAAAGTGCCAATATTGTCAAACTATCTGCCAGTGGCAGGAAATTAGACTTTGACAGTCAAATTCCAAGGATAATAGAAAAACCTGTGTATAACCTGCTGTAGACCTATGTTGGACAGAGCATTCTGGAATTGCTGAGCAAGTGATGACTGCACAGTATCAACAACAACAACAAAAAAGATACTAGATGCTTCCACTAGCTACCGTGTGGTCTGGCACAGACTTGATCATGTGCCATCTCTTCGGGCACGAGAGAGAATTGTGTCGTGGACAAACACATAAAAACACCACAAGACTAATGTTTATAGGCCTCAATGGCATTCCAATTGCTTGGTTGTCAAAATTGTTCCTCTGCAATTACTCAATTATACATTTAATGTAACCGTTAAAAAAAAGAATAGGCGTCTAGATTTAGTTTATTACTTTAAAAATGAACTCTTGATTTACATTCATGATTCTGACATGAACGAATTAGAGACACAGGATGTGAGCGAGAACTGGAGTCGGTTATCATCAATGCCAAGTTAAAAATTGTGATTTGGATAATTGTCAAGGAAATAGCGGTTTTGGCCCCAAAGTGTGAGATTTGTGGTTTACTGTAATGTCTGCCATGCTGTCTCAACAACAAAAATGTTTAGCCCTGCTTTTCAGTTCTTTAAAATGGGTAATTCCTTCCCTTTTAAAAACACCAGCAGACTAAAAGGTAAGTTTTGAGAAATCTACAGTTAGAAAAAAAAAGGGAGGAATTATTTTCGCTGAGGGGCGTAATTCTCTCAGCGAATTCTCTCACCATTTGGTTTCCCCACAAGGCCACGGTTGAAAATGGCACTTAGGTGAAAAAATGAGAGATGTCCTGTATCTCCCTGAATCTTCTCCTATAGCTCTCGTACACATTACCGGCCGCTTTCGTTCAACTGAACAGCTCAAAATAATTCCTAATAAAATAATATTCAAGATGAAGAATGCTCAACATGTGGCATTGTGGCAAGAAAAGACTTAGGCTACAAGCATAAAGAAACTAAATAGGTAGTAGTTAGCACTGTGCAACAAACTATACTAACAAACTTGGCAAGCCCTGCATTAATTATCCATTAATACTGTAGTGTTGAGACTAGAGAAGAGGGGAGGAGAGAGAGATCCATTTCCCCAACATCCTGTGTTAGTTTTATTTGTTGAATTGCATTTCTCAGGGACGTGGTGTTATCAGAGCTGTAGCCAGTATCAGTGCGTTTCTCATATCTCCTGGGACTGGCAACAGCCTTGTTGGCTGGCACCACCAACACATCCTTCGCCAAGACGCTGCCTGTTTATCTTTAGGTAGGAACTCAACCTCCCTCTTCCTATGATAGCAGACAGCTCCCTTCAGGAATCTAACTAGACTGTTGAGACTTACCTTCCTCGCAAGGAGCAAGCTTTTAGATTGACTACTAAAAGATGCCAGGGTGGTTAAAGACATCAGATAGATGTCACTAACTTAGCTTCTAAAGCACCTGTAGTAGTTCTAGTCTACACTTTCCAGCAGTCTGCTTTAGTAAGGTGATAATTCAGCCGTAAATAGTCACGGGTTCCCATGAGGAAATGAAATGGTTGACTCATTAGTTAAGATGGTCAGCCAGGAGACAGTGGTTAAACCACTAAGTGCCTCTTTGAAAATCTGCTTCTGTCAGAAGGGAATGCACAAGTCTATAATCAGTACCTCTTCCCCCGGAAATGAAGGACACTAAAGGAATCTTAATTAAAGTCTGTGGATTTTTGGGGGACAAAACTAAAAGAAAACACAATGAAGACTGCTCAGGTTCTACAGGGACCAGGGGTCATGAACCTCTCTCAACAAACACATTGAACAATGAAACCATTACACAGTTGCATGGCTTTTTTCCTTCCAACCAAAAGAGGAACTCCAAGTCTTATGCCTTTATTATTCTCTACGTAGCACATTTCACGTATCAATTATCGTTTCAGGAGAAATCTGTGGCTTTAGTTTCTTTTATCTTTGACATTTTATATTGTCAAGAAAATCTTGAAGGCCAAGCATTTCATATATTGTTATGCATTAGTGGGAAATGGACATGCTAATGAGAAAAGCCATAACTTACACAATAGAACAGCAAATATTCTTATTTTGAAATTAATTCAAATATAGATTTTTTGAGGATCATTCATCTGATCTGTTTTGATGTATGTTACCTCAGTCTGTGCTTCAGAATGACATCACATTCTCCCTTATATTCCCATTACAGCCATATGGAGGTTAGAGGAGCTATGTCTGGTGGGCCAAGCCATTACCAGAAGGCATTGTGCAAATCTCCCTCCCTGTGAGTCATGGTGCATACTTTTCCCATGATGCATTGGCACAAGAATGGGTACCAAATGCCTAAGAAAGGAAATACTCTGGCTCTAACTGCCACCCAATGATGACTCAGTCCCTGACCTGAGCCTGTTCTCTAAAAATCAAAAAGGCAGGTTTCAAATATAAAGTTCTATGAATTAAAAGTTATACAAATTTTATTTATATATTATTAAGGGGACAAGAGCATAAAAAGTCAAATGATAAAAATGCACAATAAAGTGAAAAGGCTCAAATGCAATATTGTCAATTTTAAATCCAACTCAAGTCTTCAAATGCACTGACTTGATTGTGCCAAGACCACGTTTGATTAAATATACTAGGTTAGCCTGTGTGCTACAGCAGATGTTCTATACTATTGGTAGCCAGGACAAGACCTTCAATAAATGACTCCACTGACGTCTTACTGCACAGTACAGGGTTTTGACATGAGAGTACAGGGAGAACCATGACCACATGGAACATGCAGGACAGGGCCCAGATAAGTCGCTTGTGGGAGGTCCGGGGATGAAGTTTCACTCTATAATAATCTGTTGCTGCTTCTGAGAGGATGAGGGGATCAGGCTGCACTTTGGGTCACCAGACTGGCCCTCTGATCGCATTAGCGTTCAGATGGATGCACACACAAGATTTACGTGACAGTGCAGAAAAACACAGGCTCCCAGAAGAAGACCATTTGAGGCCACTGCACCAGGGACGGGAGAATAGCAGGGAGCCACTTCAGGACATCGGGGGTGGGTAGTTTAAAAAAAAAAAAGTATATGAAAAAGGGACAGTTTAGGGGGAATTGGCTTAGGTTTTGGAATAGGTTTTAAATTAGGTAGGTTTGTGTGCAATGAGCTTACACAACATCAAAAGATGCAACAGCAGGCTACCTTGCTAGTGGGCGCTTCATATGTGCACGGAGTGCTCACATGTGTGTGAGCATGTGAAGGCGTCTCTGGTTATGTCAGCGAGTGCAAGCGTATACAGCATGGGTGCATTGCCGATGTATCCGGCCGCTTGAGCGCAGGGAACATGCTGCCTTCTGCTCCGTCATGCACACACCGCTAACCATCACCGTGCCGCGTGGAGAGCAGCCTGGCAGCCTGCCTTGCTAGCGCAGGGACTCTGCGTTCCAAAGAGCCCCCACACACGTGCACACACACACGCTCGCGGGGGGGGGTATATTGAAATGTGTCAAAGAAGAAGTGGGTTTGATTCACGTCAGGCGGATCATTCATACAATTATTATTTTATAAATAAACACATGCATTAGCTGTTTATACTGGTCCAAAGCCTTTCATTGTTGACGGAGCTCTACCATTATGTGGTAGAGATAATGGTGGTGCCATGGAATCAAACACAGAATGCTCTATAACGACGACACATATTTTGTACATTGAAATCCAAATTACTGATTTTATTTTTAGAATACTTTGAGTGTGAAACAACTCAGTCGCCATGTGAAGCTTCACGTGTGGCTGGCCTGTCTGTCTCTATGCCTACGGCCCACTCAGACTAGATGTGGATGTCAAATAAAAAACTCACGCCATCTTACAGCTACAGTAACAGTTTCCACGTCCAATTTGTTCTTAAGATCATTTCATAGATGAAGCCTGTAATCTAGACCAACTCTAACTGTCAACCACCAGGGCTGCAGCTGCAGGTGAGCTTTGTGTAACGTACAAGCTCTGCTACGCACCAACAACACAGCCATCTGCCGCCCCCACCCCCCAAAAACAAAAAAGCAGCTAAAAATACAAACAGACACCGTCAACAAGACAGGCTACTCTCCCAAGCAACAGAAAAAGAGCATGTAATATTAGAATGTGTACCAATAAAATCCAATATCATAATAAGCATCAATTAAGTTTGACACACATGTGGGTGGAGTTACATACATAGTAACATACAGCATGCTTGTCTGTAGTGTGATATGTATAGACTGCTTTGCTTTCTGTAATATGTATAGCACTATACCTTCCCACTGTATACATGATAATGGTCTGTTCACATGTGGATCAGTGCTGCCTAATGTGTGAGTGATTTCTTAGAGACCAACTTCACCAGCACAAATCTTGCTCATTTACTGTGCTGGCTGATTAAAGTCATGCTAATTTATTTTCTTGGCTCAACATTTAAGATCACGAGACGGTGTGTAAAAAATTCAACACACCAGATTGGAAAGTGGGACGACAGACACTAATAGAGGGGCCCAAATTAGAAGATATTCCATATTGTGATGAAACATTGATCAAGGAAGATGTCTTTAAACTGCCAGCTCCCCAGGCGGAGTTGGCAGGAGACGTAATGACGAGATCGAGGATAAACAAGACAGCGACATGAAGGAGAAGCCATACTGATAGATGGTTAGCACCCTCACAGGTAGGGGAACAATGCTTTATTTAAAAAAGGTACACATTCAGACTTACAAAGACATATGTAAACAGAGGGTGTCATGTCACCCAATGTCAATAGATTTTGCACACAGACTTGCACGCAGATACAGTATGTTCAGAAATTACCTACACAACCTTAAGCCACTGGCCCAGAGTGTCTATATTTAGCTCTCATTCGCTCAGCTGCCCTAAGCAGTCGTGTTGTTGTGAGAAAAGACTACCTCAGCCCTGACGCCGCCTTCCCCTTCTTCCCCCTTTAGCAGCTAACAGGAGAAAAGTGACTTACGACCTGCTGCCTCAAGTGTGATCTGTCCAGACCAGTGCAAAACAGCATTCTTTACACAGCTTATTTCCTGCCCTGTTAACAGTTTGTAAGTGAAAGAATGACCAGCAGGTCTTGCTCACGCTCGTGCAGCTATAAAAAGCATAAAGAAGGCAGTTCTGAGTTGTTATTAGTGGACTAATGGTTCGATGGTTTTTGCAAAAGTTATGCTCAATGCAGCCACACCTATTCTTCATGACTAAACAGAATAATCAAGGAAGCAAAAGGACTTATGGAAGCGTATAGAAATTAATAGGACTGATGTATGAGTCAAGAATGGTTTTATATTCTGGAATATAAGACCAGAAGACCTATAGTCCTATGGAACTATAGGAATAATAATAAACATCATGGATTAATGTTCACGATTGAATGAGGAGCAGAGTTTAAATAAAAACCAGCTGTAGACATACATTTTGCAATTAAAAAACAAACTTATTTCTACTTATTGACAAGAAGTGGAAGTCTAGTGATGGTGCATATTGACTTATGGGGGTAAATATCAGTCAGTTTGTCAACTCATAAAATGACTAATTATCTGTAATCGCAAAATAGTCATAGTCCCAATAGATTTATAATTTCTAAATCATCTGTCGTGTACAACGCCCTAAATTAAATATAGGCTACATCACAATAATCATGAGGTAGACGGCTGATGCCCTCGTCTAAGTAAATTGTCACAGAACATGAAAGAAATTTCAGGGCATCCAACCTTTTGTCAATCGGTCTAAATTTGGTCTATTATATGCACGCAAATGCAAACAAAGCAAAAGTGCCAGAGGCATGGACGCTAACATGGTTAAGGATAATAACCAACATGAAGGCTATATTCCGTGACTCTTCAGAGGGGCGCTTTGGGCTGAATTCCTAAGTAGCCTACATAGATGTAAAACTACATTCTGTCACGAGGATAGGTGCTTGTCTGGTTCGGCCATCAATTGTATTTAAAAATCAAGGGTGCCATTGAACAAAAGGGTTTAGGCTTAGCCTATTTGTGTGCGCTACTGTTCTATGTAGCGAAACTCCAACAAAAACTCCAACACTAAAAAACGTAGAATTCCCACACCTATATTCCCTTCCAATGATCTCTTGAAGAAACCCGTCATGTTGCTGCTTTATCCTTTGCTCGTGAATTATTGCGACTGTCACTTGTACCAGCCAGGTTTGGAATTTATATTTGTTCAAATCATGTAATTATGAATAAACAACTCTAGCTACAAGTAAACAGTAAAACACAAAATAAAGTACAAAAATCCTTAACGAGACGCAGGCACAACCGACAAGGCAATATTAGAACAGCGTGTACGGGACGTTGGCAACGAAAACTGTAAACAATAATAAAAAACAACAACTTACCAATCACAGTGGAAATGCTACTGAAAACCAGCAGGGATGCAAGAACCAACATAGAAAGTGAAAAAAGCACGCGTGGCTTCATTTTTGACGATAGCTCTCAGTAGTTAAAAAATGTTCTTACACAGGACGCAACGCGCGGGTCAGGACAGCGGCAGTTTTGTTGTTGCTGCCTCTGGTTGGTGTGCATTTGCAAGATAGCTTGCGTAGAACGGTAGCACGTGTACCTCCAGTCTCATCCAATCACACTCTGTTCTATAATTGTAACCCCGCCCATCGCCGAGAGTGATTTGGAAGGCAAATAATTTTAGCACCGCCGTGTAAAACACAGGCGTAGGTGGCCATCAAGGTGTTACAGTAAACTAAAAACTGTATGCATGGGGGAAATAAAAAAAGGCTTTAAAGTGTCCAGCTATTTGATGATATAAGTTGTTAATATGACATTAGGGCTATGCTTATATAATTACATGGTAGATGTCCTTTTTGTATAGCGATACGTTTGCGGTTCAGGCACATAACATGATCAAAAACAGACTGAATAATTCCACTATATAATCTCTGATATAAAACTAAAAGATGCTCATGTATTTTCTTGGAAATCTCTGGGGAAATTCCCCATCTTCCAGCCATGCATGAAATATACTTACGTAATGCAGATTAGGGTTAGCAGTTCATTGTGATGTGTATAGGCGTTTTTTCATGCCTTGAGATGTTTTCATGTCTTTCCCATCAATTTTTATTGTGGTTGAATCAGTAATCTTTCCATCGTTTATTAAGTTGTGGTTTTCTGGCATAACATTGAGGAACAACACCAATAGTCCCAGGTCCACACAATCTGATTGGCAGCATGAAATACAGTATAGCCTATGCTATACTGTAACCTAGTAACAAGCCAAAGTGATCTCACTGCTAGGTTACCATACCACCAAAACCGGGAAGAAAGAAGTCTCTGATTACTGTTCGACAAACGAGAAAACTGTTTAGATTTTGCTCTTCATCTCCCATTGCAGGAACGGAAACCCTTAATCTCTTCAAAGGTGGATTCCTCAGCTATGTGATGCAGCAGCTCACAGGCATAATATTTCCACTCATCCGTATGATGGCTGGTCAGCAGGTCAAAGAGAGTGGTATTATCATGGGAATCAAAGAGGTTTTAAGTCTAACATCTAATTCCACGAGACAGGATATTAAAAATAACAATTACTTACATCTCTTCTCTTTCATATGGCTGGATATTTTAAGTGTTGTTCCCTAAATATGGAGCAAGCCTGAGGCACTTTAATGATATCGAGCCCTCTGGCAAAACACATTTATATCCGAGACACTCATAAATAGGCCTACCAAAAATGTTATACATAGCCTTAGTTTTTCAGTTTCTCATTCTACTCACATATCCAGTAACCCACTCTATGTTTGGAAGCATGCACAGCACACACACCTTTTAGCTTTTGTGTTCATGTTTTAACGAACTGTTTCAATTTAAAAGCTCTCTATGGATAAACCTGACTTGGATTTTCCCTACTGGAATTTAAACTTGAGAGCCTCATGAAAACCGATTCCAGACTTTGGTACTAATGTTGAGTCCAGTCATTTATTCTTAGGGATGAATGTTGTACTGTAATCCTGTCTGGGAAAACCAGTACCAAATGTTTAAGGATTTAATCCCATAGTTTACCACCAACTTCACCAACACTGTGATACTATAACTGAATGTGCTTAGATACACATTCTATGTAGCCTGGGCATTATAATCATGTGGGGCCAGACAGACTGCCTGTGCTATTCTCTTCACGATCACAGGTCACATACAGTGACCTTGGTCCGTGAGAAACGACATTTCGGTCAGTTGCATGCAAAGAATTGTATAGAAATGAATGACAATAAAGTTGGCCTAATCTATTAGTGGAAGGTACGTTTCCTGCCACTAAGGGTCTATCAAACAAATAGGTACATAGAGGTACCAATTAACTGCAGAGGTTAATTAGTTAAAGGTCATAAAGAAATATTCAGAAACATTATGTTGTTCCTTTTTCATATTTTACTCTGAGCAAAGGGGCATAACAAAGCCTTGCTACATCGTGCATGAACAAAGCCTGGGTTAGGAGGAGGTAGCTTAAGCATTGCTGGGTGGGCCAATCAGGTAAAGCTGGATAGCAGTCAACTGTGGTATGACTGCGCGAATTCTCTGATGTTCTCATTCCTTCAAACACAGCCTTTTTTCATGACTGACCTCCACTATGATGTGGATCATTATGCCATAATGATAGATTAATAGCAGTATGGTGAGAAGGGAGTCTTGTGATGCTAATCTTTGGTTTGTAGAGTGTAAGTGTGTGTGACTCTTCTCAGTTTTTTCTGGAAGACAGAAGTGGAAGTAGCTACACTTGAAGCTACTAGTCCCACCGTGGGATTAGTAGGTCTTGCTTGCGTGAGAGTATGCGTGGGAGTCACTTCCAATCATATTTTGGTTTCAATTTCCGGGATCCGTACACCTCCCTTCTTTGTGTGTAGAATGAATACAAGTAGCATAGGCTAAACGTAAAAGATCTGCTTAGGGTGCGTTCAGTAAACCAAACGTTGACTACATTTAGTTAACTTTTTGACCGGGACGTTTCCTTGAAAACTTTCGCTACGTTCATGAACTCACTCTAATATAAGTTTGCTTTGGTTCAGTTCATTCAAAGTAAACTATAGGCCTACGTAACACCGGACTTACTGAACGCAGCCCTAAGATTAACAAACATGTGCCTTTTAATTTAAAACCAGTCTTACCGTTCCGTTCCAAGCAGTAATTGGTGTCACAAATTACTTACGCTTGCGAAATGCCGCCACGTAGTGGTTAAAAAATAATACAAAAGAAGCATATATAATGTGGAACACACAGGGAAGACACTAGCCTGTACTTCTATCATAAACTGATAGCCTACTCTACTATATACTCCAGAGTATGGCGCCATTTCAGTGCCAAAAATCGCCATAGACGAGGACCTGCAAATTACTAAAGTTATATGAAAACTGTATTTTTTTAAATACTCATGATATTACCATCCCGTTTATGAAAATACCTGACGTATTTAGTCATGTTTTACGTAGATGTTAGATGTAATTCTTGAGTTATGTTGTGCGTTTAACAGAGCATAAAAACGTGCTGTTGTTGAGTTCAGACTTCGGACGCGCAGCACATAGGCGCAGCAGCAGAAAAACGTAGAAGCAGCTGGTCCAATGAAAAGCGCTATATGCAAATTTCCCGTTAGTTCATTTGATGTTGGAACTAGTCAAGACGAGCTCCGTTCGTTTACTTTGGTTGCTCCATTGGTTAACGTCACCGATCCCAGCTGTAAACAGGCGTTGCACGCAGAGCATATCAACAAACCAAATGGACTGGTACCGACAAGCTTGACATAATTGATCAATATCACAGACAAAGAATGGTAGGCTATAACCGCTGTGTGTGTGGATGTAAAGATAACTTTCTTTACTTCCTATGTTAACAGTATTTATCTACGATTCAGGTAGTTCCGGTCCGGAGCTGTTGCACTAGCCAACATTGTGCAACTCGTGTTATGTAACACCCGTAGGCTACTATTGAAACATCAAATTCCATTTTCTTAATTTTTTTGTTCATTTTAATTATCCTAGGAAGTGATAAGTGAGAAATCTAATTTTCTCTCTCAGATTTGCAGTGAAGGGGCAGGCTAGCTCCAGCACCTTTTCAAAACAGTTTGGTGTCTTGCTCAAAGTTAACTAAAGTTAGGCCCATGAGTGGAATTGAACCTAAAACAACTTCTCAGTCTTATAGGCCATCCTGTCATGTCTCTTCTATTTAATTTGATTCTATTCTATTCTATAATACTTAACCATGTTCCACCCGATATAGTCAGTTTAAATGTGTAGACCTATGCTTTGATTGTATCTTTTTCTATAGTTTTCTTTATAGACCTATTGAAAAAACGTGTACAGTTGCCGTGTGATTTAGTAAATTATAAAAAATAATTGTTATTAAGTGTTCTGTATCTTTTACAGCACTGAGCATTGTCACAGTTGGGTCCAAGCCTGTCCAAGAAGGCAATTATACTATTAAAGTGACAAAGTAAGTGTGTAACAATAGCCGCACCACTGTGAAATATCTTACTTACTAGCTGTCAATCCAGCTTTGACAAAATAAATGAGTCTTTAAGTCAGATAAGTATTAAAGACTAATTTGTTACATCTAATAAAATTGAACTTTTGTAACACAATCATTAGTGTTTCCTTAATGTCATGTAACATCTATTGCTATAAACCACAGAATGTGTACTGCTTCTAAACATACAGTAGGTCCTTCCCCTATAGGTCTACAATGGCCACCCTTGGTGACAGCGATGTCCAAACAGTTGGCCCCGAGCTGCCAGCTATGTTTGACGGCATGAAACTAGCAGCAATAGCCACAGTGCTCTATGTTATTGTCCGCTGTCTCAACTTAAAGAGTGCCACCGCACCACCAGACGTGACCTACCAGGACACCCCACTCAACCGCTACGTGCTGAAGTCCTGCCTCATGCTCACTAAAGAGTAGGTATTAGCTGTCAAAGTTACAATCTCAGAGCTTTTCTTATGTTTACCCGCTATCTATAATTAAGATATTATGACGATTCGGCCTACTCCTTATTTATGAAAAGCCTTTAAATTTGCACTCTTGATAGTTGTTATGATCTGGTCTTTTGTGGGAAAACTCTTTTTATGTCAGCCGCAGCGTGGTTGGTCTACTAAAGATGACAGGTAGATGACAGAATAATAGAAGTGCCTCCATTAGTCCATATGTGGTCCACACACTGGTATCAGAGTTGAGACAGGTTGCTTTCTCTTCAGGTACATTCCTCCCTTGCTGTGGGGTAAAAGCGGCCATCTCCAAACAGCTCTGTATGGTAAGATGGGCCGCATCAACACGCCATCACCCTGCGGGGTCCGCAAGTTCCTCCCCATGCAGGATGGGGCCACGGCAACCTTTGACCTCTTTGAACCAATCGGGGACCACAGCACAGGAGGTGAGGCAGGGGCTAGTTCTGTTGGCTGATGACTACTAGAGGACTCCAAGGTTTAATATTGGTTATACATAGTATAGATAGCTACCTTATCTTTATGTCCATAGGGTAAAATATAGTCTAGACTTTTTTCCAATAGCCAAAGCTAGTTTATGTTTTGTTAAAACCAGCAGCCCCCACGTTTGTTTATCCTACACCAACCTCCTGGGGGTTCACAACTAGAGACTAGTCTATGCCCTGCATGGACAGGAAGAACGCTAATGAACTTCCCATAGGGAAAATGTCATGGCTTCGGGCAGCCAATTAACTTGACACACACACACACACACACACGTGTATATTCTGCAAAGTTCTGTTTGTATGTTGGCATGTGTGTGTGTGTTTATACAGACGACGTCACCATGGTAATCTGCCCAGGAATCGCCAACCATAGTGAGAAAAACTACATCCGGACCTTTGTTGACCACTCCCAGAGGCAAGGCTACAGGTGTGCTGTCCTCAACCACCTGGGTGCCCTGCCCAACATAGAGCTCACTTCACCGCGCATGTTCACCTACGGTATGAGGCTTAGTGTTCGGATAAAGAACAGTGACGGGCAGCTACACAAGATAAGATTGATACAATTAAAAGGACACTTCCTGATTTGTGTCCAGAACTAAAACCAGCCTTACAAAAGTGTTATCTCGGTTTGAAACACTGCATGCCCCTTCTGTGCTTGAGTATTGACAGTGGCTCACACTCCTCTTTAAAATGTTAAATTGCTGGTTGCTGATTGATGCTGTGTCGTATTTGCCAGAGTTGGGGGAAAAAAAAGAAAAGGTAACACTGGTTCTCTGTCCCTTCCAGGGTGTACGTGGGAGTTTGCAGCCATGGTGGGGTTCATCAAGCGGGCCTTCCCCGAGACCTTGTTGGTGGTAGTGGGGTTCAGTCTGGGGGGGAACATAGTGTGCAAGTTCCTGGGGGAGAACCATGCCAACCAGGACCAAGTTCTCTGTTGTGTCAGCGTTTGCCAAGGATACAGTGCCCTCAGGTTGGTAGACAGGAGTTGGCAAAACTTTTTGTTTAGTGTTTTGTTTTGGCTCAAAGACCTTTTTTAGGTACTAACAGCATGATAGCCTGAAGGGCATGTAGGCAAACTGGAAGCTCAGTGCAACCAATCTCCACACTGATTAGACTGATTATTCGCTGGTTGCATAACCCTGCTCAAGTCATTTGAGACTAGAAATTGGTAACGATAGAATGTACTTGCCTAAAAAATTAATTAAATCTTCTAAAATTATGCAGCATGGCCATCCAACACAGATTTAGCTGAATGTTTTTGTATTTGTTTTTGTTTGTATGTGTCCAGGGCCCAAGAGACCTTCCTTCAGTGGGACCAGTGCAGAAGGCTCTACAACTTTGTGATGGCAGACAACCTGAAGAGGATCATCCTTTCACACAGGTGCATCCACCACACCCTGACGGCCGCTTTGAAAACATGTCAAATCGATCAAATGTTGCTTTTCCAGTTGTGAAACAGTTAACCTTTTAGTCACCACTGTAGCGCTGTAACTGGTTAGGTTTGGTTTGAGGTCCCACTGTTCTTGAAGAAAATAATTTAAAAATATGCAATTTGCTGATACATAAAGAATAAATAATGTGAAATGTCTCCATTGTTTAACAGAGTCAGTTTGTTTGGCATGAGCTCCAGCAAGATGGAAGAGGCAGACCTGGGAAGATTACACACAGCCACCTCTCTCATGCAAATCGATGACAGCATCATGAGGTAAAATGTTATGTTATGTCTACAATAGCTGAGCTTTTACAAATCCGTGATTACTTATTAAATACAGTGAGCCGGCAGGTCATTTTGCTGTATATTTGCATCCTAAATGTTCAGCTTGTACCTGTTTCTGCATTGCTGATGTTTATCATGAGCGATTCTTACTGCAGGAAGTTCCATGGCTACACCTCACTAAAAGAGTACTACGAGACAGAGAGCTGTGTGCAGTACATTCACAACGTGAGTTTGCTAGTATTACTGTAGTACTTTCACCAGTACAATTACTATTCAAACAACAGCATACAGTTAATATAAACATTTCCTTTTCCAGGTTACCGTGCCTCTCCTCCTTGTTAACTCGTTTGACGACCCCCTGGTTCACCAGTCACTGCTGACCATCCCACGCACACTCGCAGGTATGGCATAACAGTATTTATTTAGCAATGCATTAAGTATCGTGTTACTGATCATCTAATTAGATGTATATGTTGTGGTTACTATGAATGAGTTTATTAAATAAAATATGTCTTAAAGTTCATTTTCACAATTTTTAGTATTGTAGTAGACATTAACTTTTAATATTGGCAGTTCACTAGCCACACAATGAACTGGAATTGAACCTCTAACCTCAGCAATGTTGAGCTAAACTCTTTCTTGCTTTGTCAGAATCAAATGTGTCCGTTTATAGACTTGTATTGTGTTTGCAGCACTCATTCAAAAATAATAACTGCTAACTGTTACGTTTTTATAAAGGTAACATCAGTGTAGGCACAGCAAGCATCTCTTTTCCCCTCTTTGTCTTTAAGTGTTGATAAGGTCTGGTCTGGTCCAAAGGCACCGTGACTAGACAGACTTGTTGAATCTTTCAAGGCAATGTGATACCCTTGCCCTGTGGTATTATTTATAGGCGTGTGTGTATGTGTGTATACTCTGCGGTCTGTAGCGTCCTTCATCCTTGGTGATTGCAGTGGCCCGTGTGTCTTATGAGGGACATTAGCAAGTCTTGTGACTTTGAGGTTAGCCGGTGAAATCCTAAACCTCTGTAGTGGGAGGAAGTGTGCACCAGTCTTTAGTAGTGACGTTCTTTAACTGCTCCTTTTTAATTTGATTGCCACCTGTCACTTGTACAAAGTCAAAACACTGCAGGTATAGTTTGGAAGAAGTCCAAACTATACCTTAGTCTGGAAGAAGTTGATTCAGTTATATCAAAAGTGTCAATTTGAGACTTTCTAAAACCCCTGTAGATGGGACAGGGAAATGAAAAGCTGTTTCTTCTGGATAGTTGACCAAACAAATTGTTTCACTACCTGTATTCCTCTAACAGAGGAGGTGTGTCTTTAACCACCAGTGAGTTGGCAGAATATTGCTATTGGAACAGTGGACTTACAGCTGCCATTAAGTGTTTGACTCTGGAACAGTAGATTGAGGGAATTTATTGTGTAAGAGAAGACTCTTGCATCAGCCTGTGTCAGTGGAGAGTTAATAAAATACTGAATTAGCCTGGAGTTAGCATGCCCAGTCATTTCATTGCAGTCTGTCACCTATACAAAGTCAAGACACTTCAGGTATTAATTGCTGGTTTATTCTTTCATTTAAAGAGTGTCATATATTTCACCCACAGCAAAGTTTTTCAATCCCAAAAGATCAAAGACTGATTTTACAGAAGTTTATATCAAACAAAAGTATTAGAATAATAATCATCTCCTGCTAGTGCCTCCTAGTGGCTGTCAGACTAAAGCCAACTTGGACCTCCAAAACAAATCTTAGTCTGCATCAGTAGGCCTGAGGATTTTTTTAAAACTGTACAATTATCAGTTGTACAGACAAGCATAACAAATGGGTAACAGCAAAATTGCGGATTTGGATATGTGGAAAGATAATTATAGGATTATAGTTTCCCTGTGGTTTAAATTGGAATACCAACTGACCACAACCTAGAGGCCTATGTGTTATAGACATACATACGTTTACTGTCGCTACACTTTTTTTTCTTCTATATTATATTATAGAATTTAATCACATTTTACTACACAGATTCAAAACAAAAATGATCTGAGACTTTCTAATCCAAAGAGTGCTTACTACAAAAGCTAAACTATTGCCTTTTTCCTATACAAATTTTTACACTGCTTTTTAGAAGGTGTAGGAACCACTAGGAATCACTTTGGTAGTTCTATAACAGTTAGGGATATTAACCGTAACTCTGCTGTTGTGTTATTACACAGACCTTCATTGGCAAAACCCTCACAGGGTAGATGGGACAGGGATTGGCAATAAGTGGAAAGAGTGTCTCAGTGAAAGTGTGTCTGAATGTGTAAAGAGGTGTGTTACTGTCCGGGTCAGAGAATGTCAGCTTGCCTTTGTCCTGGTCCAACTCTAATCTGATCCTCTTTGGTTTCTGTTTCACTCTGAGGTGAGCCACTGTCTTCTTAAGGCACTCGGCCGTGTATTCACCATTTACATGTGTTAATGTCCAAGATTCACATTCGACATATCCCTTTCTCTGGACACACTCTTTCATCACACCCAGAGCCCACAGTGTGCTGTCCACAACCTCGACATCCCAGCTGTGTATTCCTGAATTAAAACCCTCAGCACCGAGGACACACAGTACCTTGTCAAACCTCTCTGGGTTGTCAGGAA
Organism: Percopsis transmontana; assembly: GCA_025447815.1. Classification (NCBI taxonomy): domain Eukaryota; kingdom Metazoa; phylum Chordata; class Actinopteri; order Percopsiformes; family Percopsidae; genus Percopsis; species Percopsis transmontana. The sequence goes on from JAOEHI010012956.1 coordinate 16,159, forward strand.
GTGGCTGTGTTTCCTCACTAAGCTTTACACTGGTCAGATCCTTAGACACAAGGAGGTTTGGATAGGCATTGTTGGGGTCTAGAATCACAGGAGTGAAGGAGACGATCTCCTTCATATTGTTCCACACCTTATAGCTCAGGTTTCCCAGATATTTGGCCACATCTATCAGCGCCCCAGAGAGCAGCTCTGGGTCTGGCATGGTGAACTTTAACATGTCCGCTGAGGCCTTGTAGTTCTGCAGGAATATAATGTCCTCAGCCTCCAGGTCTTCCTCTAAGGTTCTGATTTGATTAGAGAGCCTATTTATATCTTTGCTCAGTCTGTCAGCGTTTTTCTTCAACATTAAGCGTTTCTGCTCAACGTCCCTACTCAACGCAGCAATCGTGGTCCTCTCTTCATCATGTAGAAACTTGTGAAGCTTTTCAAACTCTGCCGTTATTTGTGCCTCTGTCTGCTCGGCCTGATCCTCCATGTGTTTCGCTGTGTTTTCACAGTTTTCCTTGACTTTGTTAAATGCCTCCAGCTTCTCCTTCAAGGGTTTCATTGCTTTCTCAAGTTGATTTTTGTAGTCCTGGGTAGCTTCGTCAATGGGGCTGAACACATGGCTTTTATGTCGTTTGGATGTTTGGCACACCACACACACTGGCTGTTGATCATCCAGGCAGAAAAGATTAAGCTTTTCACTGTGCAAACTGCATAGGAATGGAGACGCCGAAGGTTTCATGCCCTCACACACATCTTTCAGTACACGATTACTAGGGGGCTCACTCATGGCGGATACTTCCCTACAAACGGGACATTCCTTGATTACTTTCTGTTCCCAGTGTTGCTGCAGACAAACTTTACAGCAGCTGTGGCTACAGAATAATATGACAGGGTCCTTAAAGATTCCCAAACACACAGGGCAACAGAGATCCTTTTCCGGGACAGCCAAATGAAAAGCCATTTTTCTTCCTGACTCAAGTATATGTTCCTCTTCTGTGAAGTTTAATTTCACTTTGTATCACAACTCCTAAAAAAAGATTGATTCTGTGAGCATCAAGTTTAAATTACTGTTAAGACCACTGTTCTGTAGATAGTAATACTGTATATATTCATAGTAATTTCTTTTTACTTACTGTGAGCGATGGGATTTCACTGTCTGGTCAGCTGCGAAGAGAACAAAGCTTGTTTTATTTCCTGTATTCCTCTTTGAGGTGTGTCTTCACCAGCTAGTCTGCTGAAAGTTGCCATTAGAATACTTTCGCTGACAAATGCATTAGCATCTTAAAACTGCCACTGAGTGTTTATCTCTGGTGGAACAGTAGACGGAGAGAATGTATTGTTTAAGGGCACACTGCTTTAGACTGTGTCAGTGGGGAGTTATACTGACTGATTAATGGTTTGCAACTTGCATTTATTTTTATGCCTATTTTAAATTTTATTTTCAGTCAATTTGACTAGAAGGTGGCTGGTGTGAATACTGAACTGACCACCGTTGCTGGTGAGTAAACCCCACAGGAACAGTGGATCCCAAGTGTAATTTAAAGCAGGGTGTCGCTGGAAAATAGCACTGGTGCTGAACATTCCTGACATGCCATGACACACCACGGGTTATCTTGTTTTTGTGGAATGAATTCTACATCTGATGATGATGATGATATGACGTCAGCTAATGGTCACGTGACTTATTTTTCTTTTTGTTTGTTGTTGTTTTGTTTTTTGATGGCTAAAGCTTTTATGTGATGGTAGTGTAAGTTCCTACATTCAATGGATGGATACTGTAGCTAGCTTAGTTAGATCATACTTTTTATCACAATTTGAGATGTCTCTTTTCCAGCCAGATGTTTTTTGAGCCTGCTGTGCCAGCAGATGCCTGTGGCCACTGCTGTTGTTATGCACCGCTGGACAACACAAACCTGTAATACAAAGCTGCAGCCATTTTACTAACTGTCAGTTAGATTGCGACACATTGATATTTAGTATGTAGTGTACATTGTGGTATGTGTACATTGCGTGTGCATGTCTCTGTATGGGGGTAGATGATTAAGACTAAGAAAGACATCAGTTGTCAAAACCTTCTACTGAGCCCGGCTGTCTTTAAAACAGGTCTTAATATGTCCACTTCTCCTCTGAACTATGTTACAGGGCAGTGATAACCTCTGTTATTTACAGCAGCATTGGTTTGCCAAATGATCTGATAATGCTTTTTCAAGGCGTTCGTTTCCTGGATTTAGCTCCTGAGCCAGCATGGGCAACATGCCTGATTCAGACAACTTAGAGTTAGAAAACTTGAATGTCCTCCGAGAGGCAATTTGTGGTACAGAACATAGACACACATTAACAAAACGCAATAATACAAGGTCATCTATAGCAGCCGTCATAAATATCATCACAGTCCAGTCAGTCTAGCGGTTTGAAGAAAAAATAGCTAGTATGGATTTTGATATAATCCACGTCACACATTCCTAAGCAACTGTAATATATCCCCTTATTTTCCTCTGTCTGTCTCTCTCCACCCCCAGAGAAGAAACCCAACGTGATATTTGCTCTCACCCAGCACGGGGGCCATTTGGGCTTCTTTGAGGGTGCTGTGTTGTTTCCCCATCCGCTCACGTGGATGGACAAGGTCATAGTGGGCTACACTGATGCTATGTGTCAATGGGAGAAGAACGGACCACACTGCACTAGAACCCGACAACAGAAGAGCACACACGGAGACTCCCAGAGCACAGGTGTCTCATCTAGCGTACAAGGCTCACACGCACAAGTGAAGGCATAGGTGCTCGCCACACACACACACACACACTGTTTTGGTCTTATTCTTCTGCTCTACCTCATGCATACTCGTCTCAAATTTCTGCTGCGAGAAAGGGCTATAAAATGAGAAACGACAGGGTTTAGACATTGATCTGGTTAAACACACTATATTATTATTAATTTCTAGAGTTCGGGTCTAGTCAAATCCACTTGTGTCTTTTCATAAATGCACCAACATTCATTTGAACAAAGGCCTGCTGTAATTTAGGCTACCTAAAGGTTTACTGAACGTGACGTTCATCTGCCAGTGCCAGGTGAACACCTACGTACAAATAACATAATTTACGTTAACAAGCACTCGCAAAAAAAGTACTGTTAATTCATGTTTACACACTTAGACAAAACGCTCATTAACAAGAACCTTGCACTTTGGTTGCCTCAGCAGCCTCTTTAGTAATGTCACAAACGAGTGCGTGGTCAGGGTGTTTTGCACTGCAGACATACAGTATACTGATGTGGCAAATAGAGAAAATGTTGGCTTTTCTTGTAATTATTATTATTATTATTTTTTTTTTTTACTGTTAACAAGTGTGACCACTGCTGGTCTTTGGGAAGTATTGCTCCTACAGTGTTTCGAGCAGAGCTAGTGACAGAATTTAGTTTGGCCAACATGTGTACAGGCTACTGTTCTATGAAATCTTGAGTGAGCCTTTTTCAAGCACTCAGAATGAAATGGCAGCTTTTATGCTCACCCAGCGCTTTGACACACCACACTAAAATTGTCTGATTTAGGTTGTTGCTCTGCCTCAAACTATCCTATCACAGTTTTTAAATGTTTAATGCAGTTCCCATTTAAAAGCATTGACTCTGAAGTGTAATTTTCTAGTGGTCTGAATGTATTTCTATCCAATGATGCAGAATGATATCTCAAGTCTGAAGAGGAAAAATAATTCTTGGATCTTGTGGCCTTTTAAGATAATCTTGGCCATGACATCAAAACATGTTGGGTTTTATTATTATAACTTTTTTCCATTTGACTAAAATTTTTAGTTCTCTTTCCACTGTAATACTTTAATAGACCTCAGAGGTCGGTACAGATTGCCTCTTCCTGTTTACTATGAATCACTGAGCTGAACTGGTAAAATGAATCATGATGGGATTTGATCCCCAGCATTTACCCTGAAAGCTTGAGCTTCTTTGCACCACAACAAAGGCTTCCTCCCTTTTGTAAAAGGAGTCTTTTTATTACTTATACTTTACGCTGTTTGCACTCTCTTGCACTATAAACGTTAAATTTTGGCAGATTATTCTCAGAAATACAGTATACCTTCTAATTATAATGTGATTTCTTCTGATGTATTACACAATATAGTTAGGGGTAATATGTTCTTTTTCAGTATGTAATAAATCTGAGATTGTTTTTTTTCTTCTACCAACCTAATCTTCTCAATTTATTGGACCCATGCAGTATTTCATTGAACCTGCAATAATGAGAATGTAAGTTGGTGTATAGAACCACATTTGAACATTTATATACAGTTTATTGTAAACATTCCTCCTAACGTGTGACATTTATATTGGTGCACCAGGTAACCAACACATGGGGTAAAACTTAATTGTACTAATATCCAAGAGCAACACAAAATACCAGGCACTTGAAGAGTCTGGAAAACTAAAATCTGGGGCCTGCCAGTTTTCTAAACTGTGTGGTTGGAATATTGTCTGGGCAAAGTAGAACTTCACAAAGGAAGAGAGGCAATAGTATCACTAAAAGGTTTTTTGACACCTTTTTATTGTCACCAGGTTATGAGAATGTAATGACCTCTTTCCTCTTCCGCTGTGCTTTGTCTGGACATCTATATCACCCTTTAATACAACGTCTCACACACGGTCATACAGTACGTTGCATATATCCTACAACCACACAGCTAGTCTTAAGGAGTGGTGTCTTTATAATGGGTCTCATCCTGGTTGATGGAGGGAGGACGTTTAATCGAACAGCTTAGCTGCTGTGACCTTGCCGTCGTATTTGGAAGATTTTCCGTCAAAATCAGAAGGAAGGATGTCAACATCAAACTCCTTGTAGTAGTCCTCTAGCTCATCTCCATGAACAAACACCTAAGACCAGATGATATTGATAATTATACATTTGAGAAGGTGGTTTGTATTTGTATTATAGTCGCTTTGGATAAAAGCGTCTGCTAAATGATCTAATTGTATTATAACCCAAAAAATAATTGAATGTAAAATGACTATTCACAAATTCCTTTCACATGAAATTGAGTCATTGTAGCAGCAGGGATAAATACAATAGTACAATATTTTGCTGATAGATTTTCATTAATACTAATGGATGGTCTGGATTTCATTTTTGGCTCCTAAAGGTGGGCTGTATTTTGTCCACTGTTCTATGGACATGTGATTGACATGTCCCCCCCCGCCGGCTTACTCGCTCAAGCAGCTTGCTCTTCATGAAGGGCTTGACCACGCTGTACGTGGTGGTGAAATACCAGGGCTGGTGGATGAAGTGCACAGCTTTAAAACGAGCAGGGAACGAATCCTAGGAAAAGAAAGACATGGGATGTTTGAAATATCTAATAAAATCTGAAGTAGGCTAAATTAATAAAGATTTTTAACACTTAAAATACGTTATAGCGCCCCCCAGAGCTCATCGTTTGTGTTTAAAACACAACTGTGCACAAACGTGCATGGTGCTGGGGGGTAGAGAGGAGGACCATCACAGGGAGTGGCATGTGCTCTCTGAGTGTGTACCTTTTTTTTTTTAAAACAACTGGAAACAGCCTAGTCCAACATTTAATGTGTGTTCGGCCCCGTGTCTCCCACCTGCAACATGTCCACCATCTTCTTGAGCTCTGTGGGCTTGATGCCTGAGGCCTGCTGCATGGTGAAGCCCTTGAAGTTCTCAATGATGCAGAAACCATTGATCTGAGTCTCCTCATTTTCTAGGAGCTTCTCCAGGATGACACAGTAGGCACGCAGGATCTACACACACACACACACACAGACACACACACAGACACACACACACACACACACAGAAGACTTTTACTTCATTGACACTTTTGATCAGATCCAATCTCAAGCACATTGAGAGATTCCATTTGCAGATGCATTATGGGATGCCTCGTCCACAGTACATACCTCGTCGAAAGTGATCTCCTCGTAGTCCCAGTTCTCGATGTTAAAGAGCAGCACCACGCGGCCGTACTTGTCTCTGCTGGACAGGATGCCAGGGTAGCCAGCTTCGATGGTGCTACGTACGGCCTCTGGAGTGAGGTTCTCAAACAGCTCAGGATAGTCCCTCCTGAAGCGTACATAACCTAGATGGAAACGCCGGATCAATGCATTTCAAATATTTACTTCTAAAAAAGGACCTTGTTGAGCTTGCTGTTTCAGATTTGTTGATGCAATACTCAGATATCTATGTAGCGCACATATTTTCTGCATGCTACATTTACATTTCCAGCATTTAGCAGACGCTTTTATCCAAAGCGACTTACAATTACATTAATGACAACTACATTTGTCAACAGCTGAATAGGTCACACATTAGTTATTATAAGCAAACAACAATATGTTAGAATAATGACAGCAGCATGTTATTAGGGATAACTTAGTTATACAACAAACATTACATATTAACATATTAAATCCTCAAAGTAATCGCTAAAGAGAAGGATACTGGGTAGCATACTAGGTAATAAGGTAGCTCATATGGACAGTAAAGTCAACTGTCAATAGAGTAAGGTCAGTGTCTTTAAGAAGATCAGGACCAACCCTTCATGAGCTCATAGGCTTTGGGCACTTCATACTTCCTGGCACGGATAAAACGGACCAGCATTTCATCAGGCTTGTCCCCAAAGGTGTCCTGCACCGCCTTGGCCAGGTCATCACCTCCATCAGCCTTCTCCTTGATGAGTCTCCACAACTCCTTCACCGCTAACACTCTCTTCTCCTCTGTCTCGTTGAGCTCATCCTTGGCCTGTAGAGAGAGCCAAAGCACTTTGGTATTTAAACTAATGACAAATCCATGCCAATGTCATTCCCTAGAAGCAGACGTCCGGTTAAGGTGCGAGATCAAGTCTAGTCACCTTCTGAACAGTATGGTCTGGGAGTTTGGCACAAGGTCCAAACACTGACCCATGGTCCTTGACTGTAAGACGCTCCAGTTTGGCTCGGAGAGCCTGTTCCTCCTCCGAAACCATCCGGAAGGTTCCACTCTGAGAGCGGAGAGGCAGTAATTGTAGTCAGACACACACAGTATTTCCATAAGGTGCTGCTGTTCATGCTTTGGTTAGATTGGTTGACAGCAATATCTTATATCCTTATATATCCATGTCTTTGAACCCTCAAAAATGTAATATTATGTCAATCATTCAAGTGAAATTAGATATTAGAAACCTCTCCTCGACCAAATACCCCCTGGACCAATTACTGCCGGTTTATTGTAATTCATACTTATAAGACTTTGTGGTATATGTATGAAGTTTTAAAGATGTTTAATCCACTTGGATCTAAATATCTATGCTCCAGAGTGTGTGTTGTAATCAATAGGCCTCAGTGTTAGCATGGTAATCTCCCTCACATGAGTACAGTAAATCCTTCAAATACATTGTAAAGACCACATATAAACCTGAAGCAAGGATCAGAGATTAGCAGCTAAGACTAGCTACATCTCAGCACTCACAATGGACTTTGGGCTTAAGTAATGTTCAGCCGATGTTGGACACAGCTGAATAGATGTTTGTACTGTATGAAACTATTTTGTGAATATTACACAATCGTATTTAATTTTGAGGAGCCTTGATTTATGGCAGACTATATAAAATATAACCACACTGGTATTAGTAAAGTGAAATATACTATTATACTTAACCTGTCTTAAATAGTTTCTGATGCTCACTGTAAAACATAGGTAGGAAGACATGCACTTACAATGACAGCCATGTTGTTTGCTCCTTATCAGCTTTGCACTCTGGGAAAGGGGATGAAATTTGATTAAATATTGAAGGAATCAATTCACCTATTGTGCTCCAAATTAATCTGGCTTCATCCTACTGGAATTGCAGAGTACTTTTATTCATGTGCTATATTTAGCATTTATCCATTCAAGATTATTAATCAGGACATTTCATTCATAGGTTTGCCGTTAAATTATTAAGTGGGTCAAGATAATGTTTATACTACAAACTTAACTAACCAGTTTGGACAGGGTTACTAAATAAAAAGGCCTCAGGTTGTACATGCCTCTGCGGAATGGTTCCAGAACATAACATTAGCGATATTAATACCTTTATGTACCTATTACACTATAAAGTACTGTACATAACAACAAATCTTTTTTTTTAATATAACATTCTTAGTCTATTGTCTGCTTTATAAAGTCCTGAGGTGGTGTAATGCAGATGTGTTGATCTAAAAAAAGAAAACAAGATATTATGTCCAAAATAAGGTTTAGAAGAAAAAAATATCAAATTTCTATCCCATAAAAGTAATAACATTTAAGGCAGTGTAACTTCTGTAATTTATCATCTTTGTCGTTATATGTGGATCCATCCACAACAGCGAAACAGTTTTTACAGATTGGTAATGCTGGACTGCCACATGATTGGCGTCTCCCTGAACCTGGAGGAAAATTGAGTCAGGCCTTACCTGTGGAGGACGTGGAATCTTTGTCTGGGAGTCACAAGAGGCTGTGTGGAGCTGGGCGAGGGGACCTAGGATTTGTAGTGTGGGGATTAGTGGCGTCACACCAGATTACACCCAACTGTTTTTTTCTTTTTAAATAATCAGCATAGAGGGGAGAAGTGAACAGGCGTGAAGAGGGTGTGGGAGGAAAGAGGATGATGATGTTTTGTGAATGGTGAAAGTGCTGCTATGTTAAAGGGTAGGACCAGGCCACACTTTGGGTGATGTAATGCTAGCTATACACTTTTAGGTAGGAGGTAGTTTGGGGCGGAGTGGCACATGCAGAGCATTAACAAGAAAGAGGTTATCGCATTCCAGGGGTAGCCATTGTAACTACTATGTGAAAGGCTAGGAGGGTAGTCTGTTTCCCATATTAGCCTCCATGCAGAATACTTAGCATATGAAGAGTAGAGAATACCTGTGTGCCACCTCACCATTTCCGTGCGAATGTCGCAACTAGACACCACTGTATCAAGAATGAGTTGAATCATTATTATTTTTATTACACCTTTATTTTACCATGAATTCCCAATGAGATCAAAAATCCCTTTTACAAGAGAGACCTGGCCAAGGTAGCAGCCGTACTGGATCGCAAAGCAACATTATCCAACATGATCATTCCATGCCTAAGTTGCATAGAAGGGAAATTCAGTTCTCCCCAGATCTGTCAAAACCCAGGGCACATTAAAATAAAACCACTTGGAACAGCGTAGCTGGTTAACTATCAGAGCTGAGACAGAGGTAAGCTGGAAGTTTACCCAGTATTGCGTTATAGATAAAAATATACCAGCGCTGTTGTCTGCAGATGGTCAATGATGTCAATCCCACCAGATTTGTATTACAAATCACTGATAGGCCTACGTAAATAGCAGCCAAATGGGCATTCGTTTTTATGTTTTTTATGGTTTTAATCACACTTATGGTTTTAATCGCTTAAGTCTTACTTCTGCATCTCAGGATGAGAGAGGAAAATAAATGTTTGAGAAAAAAAATGTACACTAGCAGTTATTACGTAATATTTTTCTCTCTAAGACCCTGGCGGCTTTATCATCATCAACACACGTTTTCCTCCTGATGCATCCAATGACTGACCAGAAATCTGGTAAATCTGGCCTGATCCGCTCATTAAGGAGGCCTAGGGAACTAACTCACAATGCCAGGCTCTGTACTCGATATGGCCTAAGCCATTGAAACTAAGTAAGTAAAACTAAGAAAACTATGTAACAGGACAACTGTGGATGTTCCCATCCATCCAATGTGATGATATACTGTGATGATACCACAAGCCGCACAGGCCTGGTAACATATAACTCACATAACAGGATTGGGTTGGATCCAGAAGGCTAAAAACAGAATTACAGAATTCAGTCATTACTAATACTGTACCTGATATGCATCTAAAAATCACATGACCTGACGTCAAATTAACTCATTGTACTTGGCCAGCCTAGATCTTGAATACACTAGTTTTCTCCATTAATTGATGCTAAGTAGATTTCTGACACTGTGGTTCTGCACCAACGTGAACTGGATCAGAAGGCTCCAGGTCAAGACATAATGTTACCATGTATTAATCATATTATGCTTGAGAACAGAGAGCATACAAACAAAACACATACGACTGTGTATATCCACATTCCTCAAAGACAGTAGGCACTAAGCAGGACAAAGCACCAGAGGCTCACTCAACAAGCGTGGTAGAAATAGACTCAAAACCTACAAACCTCTGATTTTTCAGACAGACATATTAGCCTGGGCTTTTGATTTTTTTTTTTAATCACAAATTGCCTTGAGGATCATCATTTAATTTTTTGTTCTTTTTGGGCATAGTAGAAAGCATAATAGAATGCTTAAATACAATAAAACTACCACATCATCCCAACCAAGTATTTAACACAACAAACATTATGGAATCACCACACCTAGAGGATGTTCACCCAGTTTATTTTTTTACCTCCCAGCAGATAAACAAATCACAGATATGACACAAAACCGTTTTTGTTTAATAGCTGAACATTTTGGCTTTGTGAAACATCCCTCAAACAAATTAAATGAAATTATTTGAATTAATGGCATACTTTTTAACCAGATAAAGTAGAGAAAAAAATGATGTAATCACCTTGTAATTTTCATTTCTAAAACAAATACCAGGACAATTCTGAATATGCAAAATAGTCAGTTAAAAGAGTGCACTTGCAGATGCAGATCTTAAACTGTTGGAAAGGTTATAAAAGGAAAACATACAGGTAAACCACAGAAGACGTCAAGGCATTAAGATAGAAAACTCAAAGCAATATGCCTTAAAAATAGAAAATGCACAAAACAAATGAAAAAAATGGGCAGAAACAGATGACTGCCTGAACAAAACAAGCAAATGTCCCCACTCATTCATGATATGGGGTTGCATGTCAGGTAAAGGACCAGGAGAGATGGCAATCATTACCTCAACAGTGAGTGCAAAGGTTTACATTGACATTTTGGACACTTTTCTCATTCCATCGGTGGAAAAAAGTCATTTTTCGTGATGACAATGCACCTTGCCACAGAGAAAAGAGTGTTAAAGCTTTATTTCAGGAAAGGCATATCAACTCAATGACAGCCAGCAAACAGTTCGGATCTCAATCAGATTGAAAATTCAAAAAAGGTCCATGACAAGGCTGCATCCTGCAAAGCTTATCTATCAACCGCTATCTGAGAAAGTTGGAACCAGCATAATTCATTAGTTAAGTCCAAGCCTCAAAGAATTAAGGCAGTCATAAAAGCAAGAGGAGGTGCAACAAAGTACTAATTGTGTTTTTTTGTTGATTCCATAATATTTTTTTCTCAACATTGAGTGATTCCATAATTTTTGCCTCTACTTGGCAAAAAATATCCCATTAGTCAAAATGTAGTTTAGTTTCACAAAGCCAAAATGTTCAGCTATTAAACAAAAATAGTTGCGTCTGTGATTTGTTTATTTGCTACAAAGTAAAAAAATAAAATTAACATCTGCTTATTTTTGCCAGGGGTTGTACATGTCCTCCTCAAATACGCGCGTAACTATGTTATGTAAAGGAACCACAACTTTCAAAAACGTTTTTATGATATTCAAATTTTTTTAGATGCACCTGTATGTCCAAACACAGCAACACAACTACTAATACAATTTGATGTAATTAGTGAGCATGCAATATATTCAAAATCAATCACCAAGACAAGTACATTAGATTTTATAATAAAAAGAATGTGCTTTTACAGTGTTTAGAGTTTCAATACCTTTATTGTGATTTGCATTTCCCCCCAGAGTTCCTGTTCTGGAATAGTTACCAATACAAGTATTGAAAGAAATCCACCCAATACAAAATTCTGGTCTTTATGATCTTGTAATGGGGACATTTAACTGTTAATCTACCCCCATTTTCTGTCAAATTAATGGAACCAATACTACCAAGTCCCTGGTTAATAGCCAGTGTTTCCATGCCCCGCCCCTCCCTATTCTCATTGGCTGCCCTCTGTGAGGTGGACTGGCCAGTACTCGTCCTGCATGTAGTGGTCGGTAGAGGCAGGGGCGCGGTCTCCCAGCATCTCCTGCAACTCCTGTTCCCACTCTTCCTCCACCAGCTTGTAAAGGTCCAGTGCAGCCAGGGCATCCTCCACAGAACAGTGGCCTCTCCTACCAGTCTGAGCAGGAACACAGACGAGCACGTGGTCATTATTGTACCACTACGTACACAAGGCAGCAGAGAAGGGCAAACATGGTCAACTTAACAGGGGTGGTGTGTATTTGACAAAAAGGCGGCTCCGTAGTATTATAGAGGAAACAATGGGGCCTGTGCAGGCATGTGTACGTGTGCTTTGTCCTATTGTGTTGCTCAGACTCACAAGTAACACACTATTCTGACATTTGCGCAAAGTATTTCCTCTCAACCGATGCGTTTCAAAGCACTACTTCTGCATGCAAGTACAGGGCTAAACAGAGACAACTGGCAAAACATCTCGTGAAGAAAGGTCAGGCCTGTAGCCGATATTGTCTGAAAAGAGATGAGTGGAGTGTTGGAACCAGACGGGGACACCAAGCTAAGGACAGCAGCTTGACACCAAGGCCACAGGAGAGGAAACACTCATTCCAAAAATAGGGGGGGTGCCTGTTATTTGGAACTGTTCAGCTTTAATTCATCTGACACGGAGCAAACGTCAACATTATGCAAGGTTTGCCGCCGTGTCGTGACAGCAAAAGGTGGAAACACAAGCAATATTATATCGTTTAATAAACACGCACGCCCGTGAATAGGAAGAGGCAAACCGGGCCAAAACAAGCACAAGTGGGACGCTTAATGCTTAACGTGAAGGCTTAATGTTCCAAAACAGCAATAAATAATCACCAAATATCTCTCGGATCTCTTGTCAAACACTTCTACCTGTCAAAAAAAATCGAAACCGAAATCCTATAAGTATGCACTTTATCTTACATTGAGCGTTTTGCTCTCCATTGACACCCATTATAAGGAAAAAGCTTGCTGTTGAGAATACATAATACTATCCCATGTCTGTGTGATAAGGATACATACCATTTACGTATTATATTATCAAAATATTAACATAAAGGGACAGGACAGGCTACAATGAACAAAAACAATATTAATTAGTTCTGGGATCAATATTTATGAGTTCAAGTCAGTTCCTCACTTAGCTAGCTAACTATCTAGTTACCCACGAGCAAAAAAAGTGAAGTTCAACACAACATCGAGGCTGCAACGCTTTCAAATGGTAAGAACCAACCTTAACGACCCTGGCCGCCATCGTGTCAGAATGATTTTTTTGCTCATGTATGTCTGGCTTATGTTGTCATAGCAGAATCAGTGGTGCTGGATTTGAAATGTTTCGTTTAGTAGCTAGATATTCATCGGATCCTTCGTGGGTAAAAGGTGACAATTGCCCCCCCATAAAGTTAGAATGCCCCACCAGTCATGCCATTCTGAAGCCGGGGGCGCCCACCCCTATCACACATCCATAAGATTGTGATGATGTTGCTACAGACAAGATTGACATTCTTCAAGTAATATTATGCTATTAAACAAGTGGTTCACTGATTGCGACCGCCTGTGCATGCACAAGCACACATTCTCACCTGAATTCTCCTATTGAGCAGCTTATCAGCCAGGATCTTGAGGGAGACACAGCGATTGGAGGGGAAGCCAGCCATTTGTCTGAGGAGACGTGTGCTACTGATGTCCCTGACCATGTGACCGGGGTGGTTCATGTCCAAAGCCATGAAGTCATTGCAAACAGAGTGGCCCACTACCACTTTGCCCTTTAGTATACCTATAATCTAGAGAAGACAGAAGGCACCAGACCTTAGTATAATCATGTAGCAGACAGACAGCAGTGCATGACAACAGTAACCATGTCAGTCTGTATTGCGTTACCTCAGATGACTAATAAAGTAAAATAATTAAAAGGCGTTGTGGATTAATGACAGATTGATGCCTTAACAGAAGGTTTGAAAGGATGTCAGAAGGTGACACTTACGCTGCTGATCTTACCTCTTCCCTGGCCTCAGAATAGGGGAAGGCATTCAGGAGGTGGTGCCTCTGAATGCCACTCCAGCGAGTCCTGTAGTCTGTAACACGCTGGCAGGGGCGGATGTACTTATCGTAGAGGATGTTGCCATGGTAGTCCAGTACGCTACAGCGGGCCAGCTCGCTACACTGTCCTCCGGGACCAGTGCCCACCATTTCACAGTCTAGGGACACAACGGTCGCTTGCCATGGGCAGAGGGAAGGCGAGCTCCGCCCACTGGCCGGGGGACTCGTCTCTGAGGAGAAACCACTGTCCACTTCCCAAATGTCCCCGAGAGTGGAGGACAACCCCTGGCGGCCCGCTGCTTTGGCGAGCGCAGGTGTAACCAGCTTTTCCTCTGTCCTTTCTACAGCTAGTGTCTCAAAGTTGATTTGAGAGTCTTGTCTTGAGTACACTGGCTTTTTTTTTATTGGGTTTTTTGTGTGTAGCTTTTCACTAAGGCTTTCTGTTGGTTTTCTTTTTAAACCTTTAGTGCTGCTATTCCACTGGTGTTTTTTGCTGCCTTTTGATTTTTCAGTTGCATGAAGAACCATGTTTTTTCTGCATAAATACCTATAGTTGTTGAGAAGCCCCGATGAATTGTGGTGCGATCCTCTATTTCTATGCGAACCTTCTGCCATTGACCAGCAGCCCATGCAATCATATCTGCAATCAAATTAATACCAAGTTGAGATATCTGATTATTTCTTTAAGGATAAACAGCTACCATCTAAAGTAGTTATTTACGCTGCAGTATCCAATACAATCGCATTTCATTAATCAAACCTGAACCTCTTCAAACAGAAGTATAATGTATAAAGTACAATGACAGTTGCGGGCCTCGGTTATTTCCGTAAAACTGCTGACCCTATTTTGTATTAAGTATACATTTAGTTCTGGGGGTTAGAAAATAAGTTATCTGGACCCCTCGCGGTCATCTTAACGAGAGCAAACGATAGCCACGTCAGACAGACTCCGCTGTTTAAGATAATTACACTAACGGTACCTAACAATGGATACTTATTTAGCAATAAACACTAGCTATATGTACTAATACCTGGTCATTACATTTAAGGAGTTAAAACAAAGTAGCGGATCACCTTTTATTCGCTTTTCAGAGAGCACATGTGCGACGATGATCATGTCTGGGCAAGTTCACGTTGCTCGTTTACGATTGGTTGTTTCTTCTTCCTTGGGTAAGCTTTCATAACATGATTTCCCAAGTGCTGAAACCTACAGGATTGGAGTAGTAATACACTTGCTAGCCTATTAAGTAAAACTCGCGTTATGATTTGAAAAAAAAAACAAAAAAAACACGTCCTCTATGTCAGGGCCGGCCCGTGGCATAGGCGGAATAGGCAAATGCTAGGGGCGCCCGAGCGCCCAA
>JAOEHI010012967.1:0-31526 GCA_025447815.1 Percopsis transmontana
GTTTAATTTTATTTCTGTGTCATGCCAAACACTTGGCCCATCCCACATGGGATTACAAGACACCACAAACTTATTTATCAAACATCTTCCAGTCGCATACAAACCATTGAAATGCAAGTATACATATACACACATACGTACACATATACACACATAATAGTATCTGCAGAGGTCCCTTGGTGTGGGCAGAAGGCGTCTGTGGTCTGTTCCACTTAGTTATGGTTTACTAAGATGTGGAACACAGGTGTGTGTGTGTATGTGTGTGCGTTTTCAGTGGGGAAGGGATTCCTCCTCTTGCTCTCCTGAGATCAATCTGTTATTTTGCCTTTCTCCTTTTCTCTTTATCGTTTATTGTCATTTTATTTCTCACGAGCATTTGTTTCCTTGTGCTGTGTGTCTTGTATGTCACCCACAAGCCAGAACCTCCACTGCTGCTTAAATGGAACACAGTCCAAAGCCAACGTGAAGAGGTTTAGTATCAGTATCCCATTTAGTATAGAAGGGAGTGTCCAGTGCTCACATGGGGACAGCTGGATGTGATCTGCTGTAGCAGGAACACAGAGCTTCAGCATGTGTCAGCACACACACTATAGATAATCTGTCACATCTTCGCTAACAGAGGTGGAACGTAACAAAGTACAAATTCTTCTGTTACTGTACTTAAGTCAATTGTTCAGGTATCTGAACTTCTTCTGACAACTTTTTACTTTTACCTCCTATTTTAACACAAATATCTGTACTTTCTACTCCTTACATTTTCAAAAAAGGCTTGTTAGTATAGTTTTAATGCATTTGAGTCAATCAGTTGAATCAGTACTTCTACTTTTACCAAAGTTTTACCAAGTGTACCCTCCTGTTGGAGTTTCATGTTACAGGAGTCACAGAAAAAGAGGGTGGCCTGTTTGCAAACATAGAATAAAGATCTTTAATAAGTAATAGAAATATTGTGTTGAATCTCTTTTGAAAGACCAGTGGCTGGGATCAGGAGGTGCATTAGCTATCCTCGACATGATTATATTAGACTGTACTGTATAAAGCTTTCCTATTTTATCTTGGGTTGTATTACGTTTCAGTTACACTGAAAACTCTCTCACTTTTATTACAGTTGATTCAAGGTGCACACTTACTGCAATCTGGACCCAGGAATCCCTGACTTTGAATTTCCACTTGTGTTTTTCCTCATTGCTTCCACCTCGAATCCCCAAGAGGGGATGGCAGTGATGAGAACTTGAACATGATCATGAGATGATGGAGAGCACAATCTGTGAGAGCGGGTGAGAACAAGTGTTGAAGTGCAATAGAGACCAGGACGGTCTTGTAAGTGAATTAAAAAACGATGATAGAAACAGATGCTAACACATCTCAACTGCAGGACAATTCCCACAGCCAGAATCCTCCTCAGAGGAGTGTACATATAAAGACACAGACGCATAAGATTACATTCCATGATTTCAGTCCGGAATTCCCCTTGTGGTTGAAACCAGAAGTTACATAAACGTTGTTGTAGTTGTTGTTTTAGTTTGAAACCACCTGCACCTGAGTCCCAAGTGGTGGCTAGCTCTCAAAGTGGGGGAAGGGACCCCTCATGGGGTTGAAAAAAGTCTTCTCATTGGGGTCGCAAGATGATTTCAAGGTTGATCAAGAGGATTTTAAAACATAGATGTTATCTAGATGTTTTATGTTAAAATTGTACATTTGTAACTACACATTGTAAAACAAAAGATGGTGGTTCATTGTGCCATTGCTACTAGCACATTACTAAATCACATACTGTTGTTATTATGACGCTATCCTACCATTCCTGCATAGAGCACACAGCACTGTAGTGTCAGCTTCACTAACACTCTCTTTCTCTGAGCCACGCAAACACGCACGCTCACACAACGGCTGCGTGCACGCACGACACACACACACACACACACACACACACACACACAAATTCATCCATGTCTGCTCAAACGCACCATAACCATTCCGCAGCAGTAGCGCCCGGAGCCACACGTGCGGTTAAGAGAATCTGGACCCGCTTTGTCGTCATGGCGACTGGTGGTCAGAGTGGCTGTGGTATCATGTCATATATTAATTTAGTGTACAGTATATACAGTAGATATACAGTACACATATATGTACCCCCCCCCCCCTTCCCCGAATGAAAATGTAACCAGAGGAGGGGAGACTGAGGGGAGGACGGTAGGCCTACAGTGTTTTGGGAGGGAGATGGGGACAGTATGGTTTTATGGTAAAGTTGGTAAAGGGAATGAGGAGGGGGGGGGGGGGGGGGGTTAAAAAAAGGAGCAATTTTGGTTTATGAGAAGACGACCAAAGGGAGTGTTGTCGTGGTCTGCTGTGTAGGGAGGGGAGCCAGGCAGACAGTGCCACCAATTACAGTTACACATAAGGCAAGGTATTACGTTGGCTCGCGTGCCTCTTTGTCTGTGACCGAAGGAGGTTCAGTACCTCCGGACAATAGTCACGCCTGGTGAGAGAAGTAAACATAGAGGTGGAGAGGAAATGTGAAGGAGTAAATTAGGAAAAGAGAGAGAAAGGGAGAGAAGGTAATCCTTTGAGGGAAGTGAAACAGTGAACATATCTTGTTTCTAAACCAAGTGGATTTCCACAATGATTGTCCTGGCTGCAGTCATTTTCTGTGTGTGTGTGTGTGTGTGTGTGTGTGTGTGTGTGTGTGTGTGTGTTTGTATAGGGCTGGTGGTGGTGTTCTTATTCCTGGTACATTCGCTCTCACAGGGAGAATTAACTCATGGCATGGAACCAATGGAATATTTACAGTACTATGGTCTGATAGCCCAGCTGCTGCCGTCAGAATCATAACGTAAAACAACAACAACGCAAAAGTGTAACTCACTACTTTGCTGAAGGTTTTACCTCAACCAAAGAGGTATATTATTAGTGACTTAATGGAAAATAAGTAATTTTTAAGATCAGATCACACTCAGTGGCCAGAGCATGTCTTACAATGTCAGTATTACAGTTGGTCCTTACAAGCCTAGGAACTCTGTGGCTAGTGGTTTTTACATTCCCAATGATATCGGTGTCCAGTTATGAGACAAATATGTGCCTTCACCCTCCCAGTGGAAGCTTATTGCTTTAAATACAACCTGTCAAACATTACTGGAATGGTTATTATATTGTGTTATTGTGTCTAAAAATTCATATATCTGAGTCCAGGTTGAACCAAAAACAAACTTCTCTCCTTCTATTATGTAATTGTCACGGGCGTGCGTGCGCGAGTGCAAGTGCAGAAGAATGGCTGTCCAGAACAGGGAATAATGTATCTTCACGAGCGTTTTATTCAAAAAATGTAGATACACTCGCAACGGCTAAATAGGACAGGGGAGTGAGGTGATGAGGAGATGGGCAACAGGTGCGTGTGCTCCAGGTGTGCTTGGTGCGTGGACGGCCGCAGGCCGGTGGTTAATACGCCGGCGAGCTAGAGCGGGAGGGGTAGGGTGCTCCCGTTGTTACCGTAATCCACATAGCACACTTACAAATATTATGCTAGATGGTTACTATATTAATAATGACCACCTTTTCCCTGGTTCCAAACTGAATGTTTTCCTTAATCATTAATAGAGCTGATAAAAGCTCAAAGTGCATGCATATCAGTTTCATATGTAAACACATACTGTACATCATACTGTACATTCATGCAGTGTATCCTGTTGTGGCGTTAGATAAAGTAGTTTGACTTCCTGATGTTCGTTAGCTTACTCATTAGCTTAGTCAGGCTAGTAAGCCTGTGATAAAGAGAGCAGTGTGGGTTTTATTTTTACAGTTGGGCTGTCGATTGGTCACTGAACTGTCCTGACGGTCGAATATCTACACCTCTTTCACCCTCTCACTAAACTCTCTCTCTCTCCTCTGTGTCTGTCTGTCTCGCACCCCCTCGGTATAAAGGGCTGGCTTGTGTGTCATAACAGGGGGCTCACTATGCTCCATCGTTTTCATAACCCACGCCCTTCTCTGCCTTCCCTCTCCTCTGCCGTTTTCCCTCGGACTGAACTCCCAGCTTTTCCACCCAGGTTGTCTTTGGTCACTTTGTTTATCCATCATTTCAACCTCTCTCTCCCTCCACCCATCCTTCCAAGGCCAAGAGTGGGATAAGAGAGGGAAAATTATATCTGTGGGTTTTATTGTTGTTACAGTCACTGACCTCTAAAAAAGTGATTAAAGCCAGCTATTCATAGTTGCTAGCTACCTGTACATGTTTTGCAGTAATTTCACATAATTACTGTTATTTGTGGCAAACTGTTTTCACTTTTACTTGCCTATTCCGAAAATACCTATATACTGTAATAAGAGAGAAATATTTATTATATAGCCTAAACCAGTGTGGGTTGGGACCCCCAAAGGGGTCAAGAGATGCTTTGGTTGAGTTGTGAAAAACTCTTATTTGTGATCAAACTCTTAGTTATTATTAATGCATTTATATTATCTTTAATTCGAATAAGTGATAGATAAGTGACCATCTATGAAGTGTCAGCATGTGGTCACTGTAATAACGTGTGTTCTTATATTGTGTCTTATCTTGTATGTTGTGTCAGAATTGTGTCATTGTTTCAACATCGATGTGAAACATCCACGCATCTTCACTGGCCCAGAAGACGCCTTGTTTGGCTTCTCTGTCCTGCAGCACGAGGCAAACGGACAGAAATTGTGAGTCTTTGTGGGCACATGTGGGCCTATATTTGTACAGTACAGTATCTGCACTGTAGTTATGCTCAGACACACATGGAGTTGTATTTGCGCGAACTATTTACTTAGTTTGTATGCTGAGCGGGCGATAAATTCTTGTTTTTGTTGATTGGTTGTGTTGTTCATGTTGCAGGATGCTGGTTGGTGCTCCCTGGGATGGACCACCCAATAACAGGCGGGGTGACATTTACAAATGCATTGTGGGAGAGGAGCGGAACTCGAACTGCAGCAAAGTAAATCTAGGTTAGAACTCTATTCATAGTGTTGTGCTCTAACTTTTACTCCACTATTACCTATTTGTCTATGTCCCCTTAGTATTCCTATACAAAGTACAGTGCAACACAGACAAAAAACATAAACATAAAGTAAAGTAATTAAAATGTTAACAGTCTGTCTCACTCTACCCCTGTCTCATTCATCTCCCTGTTTTCCCCTCTCCATCTCTGTTATGGTTATGTCTCTCCCTCAGGTGAGACTGCCCTGCACAATGTTTCCAGAAATCTGAGGAACTCTCACCTGGGCATGACCCTCACCCCGAACACACCGAGCGGTTTCCTGGTGCGTTAGTCTCAACACCGGCAGACCCGGCCTCTCACTTCACCACCCAACCGCTGCTGGCCTGCTCCCAGTATGAAGGGTTGTGGTCACACAGCAGGTTGTGTTTGTTAGACTTGACACCTGAATCAGCCTGGCCAGCTGTGTGACCCAGGGGGGTTCAGACACTTACTGCAGCTCTTACATAAATAGATGTATGATAGAACAACAGCATGCAGACCCACACACAAACATACACACTCATAGATCATATGCACACATGTCTCGTTGCTCTCTGATCCAGATTGTTCCAGTTCTGAGGCTGCTTACTGTGGAATTACTGGGTGGCCACGCCAGCAAACGTGTGTATGTGTGTGTGTGTGTGTGTGTGTTTGTGTGTGTGTACGTTTCAATCAAGTTTTTTTGTGCCCGCCAGAATTATATTTACCACTGTTTCTGGTGCATGGAGTCATGTACGGTTCACACCAGCCAGCTCACTCCGTGTGTGTGTGTGTGTGTTTATCCTAACTCGGGCGGTTAGGTCTATAACAGGACCAGAATGCGTCTCCGGCCCTTTGTAATGACAGACCTAGCAAAAGCCAAAGCACCTCTCTCCCTCCTCTGCCTCCGTCCTTTCTCTCATCCCTCTCTCCATCGCTCCGTCTCCGCCTGTCTGCTTGTGTGTTTGTGTGTGTGTGTGTGTGCGCGCGCGCGCGCGCATGGAGGCACTTCCATAATGACAGGGCGAGAAAAACCAGGATGTTTCTCTTTCTTTCATTCTTTCTCGGTTCCGCCAGCCTTTGTCTCTGTGCTGAGCGCATATGTTTTATTGCGTTTGTCTTCTGGGCAGTTTTCATCTCTTTCAGCCCCTTTCTCTCTCTTGGTATGAGAGCCAAATAAAGGGTAAGCTTTGAAGTATTTTTATATGATGGTCTAATATAACCCCCCCCCCCCCCCTCACCACCACCCTCCTCCAATCCAGTATAATCAGATCAGATTATAATTGCTTTACTGGTCTACTGTGGTCCAACTGTGTTCCAACCATGCATGACATCAGTGACTGCCAGCATGTTGACAACTGTTGAACACGTGCTCTCTCTCTCTCTTTTCCCAAGCAAACTCTATCATCCCTCTGTCCATAAACATCCAAACCACACTATTGTAGTCTTTCCACAATCTTTTTTTCTCTTTTCTCTATTTTTTCTCCCTCCCTCTCTCTCTTATCACCCCCACAGAGAAAGAACTAAACAGGGGGGGGCTCTGTTTAGTCCTTTCTCTGTGTGTACACAAGGGTCACACAGGCATAGTCGGCATGTTTTTGAGACCACTGACTGCGACTGAATAATACCCCGCAATTGCTGGGCGGCATCAAATCATTTTATAATATCAACGCTATAAATGAGCTATAAATGAGCTATAAATGAGCTATAAATGAGCTATAAATGAGCTATAAATGAACTGTAGACAGACTGGCTATAACAAACAATTGTCAGACAGTGTGTGTGTGTTTGTGTGTGTGTGTTTTACAGGCTTGTGCCCCTCTGTGGTCTCAGGAGTGTGGGACGTCTGTCTTCGCCACTGGGATCTGTGCCTCCGTCAGCGATGACCTCGAACCCAGAGAGACAATAGCTCCTACAGCACAAAGTAAACCACACACACACACACACACAAACATACACACACACACACACACACACACACACACACACACACACTACAGGGACAGAGAAACACACTGTCACACACACACACACACACACACACACACACACACACACACACACACACACACACAGATAAACACACTGTCACACACACACACAACCAAGACGTGTGCAGCATGTACACGTGTGCAGTCTAGTGGTCTGGGTGTTGGACTCCCAGCCGGAAGGTCGTGGGTTCAAGCTCTAGAGTCAGCCTACCTGTAAGCACCCTTGAGCAAGATGCCTAACCCCTATCTGCGCCATGTAAAAGCACCATGTAAATGTAAGTCGCTTTGGATAAAGGCGTCTGCTAAATTACCTAGTTGTAATAACCAGGAGTGTGTGTGTGTGTGTGTGTGTGTGTGTGTGTGTGTGTGTGTGTGTGTGTGTGTCAGGGTGCTCCACCTACATGGACATTGTGATTGTTCTGGATGGTTCCAACAGCATATACCCATGGTACGAGGTCCAGAACTTCCTCAGCAATATCCTCGACAAGTTCCACATCAGCCCAGAGCAGATGCAGGTAAAAAGTGTGTGTGGGTGTGTGCACATGTACAGCCCATAATATTTATGTTGTAATGAAATCTTGTAGGTTTTGCTTTGAGTAGCTCTTTTCCCTAGAACCCCCTGGCTGCTGCCCAGAACAGCACTGAGGTTTACAGGCACTGTACACATGCTGCAAATATAAATGTTCTGTTTAAGTTCAGTTAACTCTGTTGGTTTACCTCTGTTTGTGTTCAGCCAGTCAGATTTGGTCCCAGATGTGACATCATTTCTGGATTGTTACCAATAACCTCTGATCTACTCTCCCACTCCCAGGAAGATAGGCAATCAAATTAGAAACGGAATGTTAAGCTAGGAAGAAGAAAATGTGTGTGCTTAAAAGGACAGCTTTGGACAGACAGTAGAAGGACAGTGGAATGATATAGGGCCTAGATAGTAAGATATAGTATCATTATGCGATTATCTAAGTATTTAAAAAAAAGTTGATTTACCAATTTCCCTTGCCTTGCTACAGTTGTGTGGTGGTGCATGGTTGGAGCAAATTCCAGGTTAGGATTTTAACTTTCTGGACCTGTTCCTATTTTTAGCAGAGATCCTAACGCCATTGTGTTTGGATGCGATTTGGAACCAAGTACAAACACACACTACCGTTCTTCCCCCTATGGCCAATACATGCACACTACGCCTTTAAAAGAGTTAAGGCAACAAGGCATCAACAAACACAGGGCAGCATGACCGGCCAGTCCCCTGGGCCGAGACACGCAGAAAGTGACACAAAGAGCCGGCAGAATGAATGGCTGCAGTAATGTAAGGGGACGGGAGCTGGGCTCGCCTGGGGTTTGGGAGGAATGGCGGGAGGACGCCATGAGGGAAGGAATGAGAAAGGGAGATGGGGAAGGAGGGAGGGAAGGGGAGGGGTGCAAGGGCAGTAGCGCAGCGATGAAACAACAGGGAGAAGGAGGGGCTCTGAAGAGAGAGTGGGGGTCAGGGGTAGCAGGCAATGTGAGGTGAAAAGGAAATTCCTCGGGTGTTTTTGGAGTGAATTCTGAAATTCTGCAAATGTGCTGGTTTCCTTAAGGCCCAGGGTTGGTACGAAAGTTAAATAGATACCTCTCCCCAATGCCTGAGTGTGAAATGTTTTCTTTCCACAACTATGTGTGTGTGTGTGTGTGTGTGTGTGTGTGTGTGTGTGTGTGGTGAACTATGAACATGTAACAATGAGTGTCCTTATATTGTGTGTGTGTGTGTCTAGGTGGGTATACTGCAGTACGGTGAGGTAGCGGTCCATGAGTGGTCCCTGAAAGACTACCAGACCACACAGGAGGTGGTGGAAGCAGCCAAGAACATCAGCAGGCAGGAGGGTCGAGAGACGCGCACAGCGTACGCCATCCACATGGGCTGGTAGGCCTGTCAATCTAAATCTGTCAGGGTTGGCGGGTGTAACCCAAGTCTAGAGAAACATTTCACCCTGACGACAAGCTACTGCTGAAAAGGTCAAAATATTTCCAAATCGAAATTCCTGTTTTATTAAAGTCATATGTATATGTGTTCCCCCTTATACATAAACATAGAGTAGACACACACACATGCGCGCGCACACACACGCGCACACACAAGCGCACGCACACACGGGCACACGGGTATCTGCAAATTGGAGAGTTCCTGTTTTCGGTAACATTTAAAGGTAAACTGTGGAGACATCTAGGAGGGATGTTTAAAAGGTAGTTGAAAAGCAGTGGGTGGAAAATTAAGAGAATAAAATAGCGAGCACCCTAAAAAGTCCCATTTAAACAGCGGTGACGGGAAACGCAAACAACACACACACAGGAAAACAATACCATTAAACCTGGTCTTGTTTACGGCACGGATCCCACTTCTTCAGTGAATAGACTTCTAAATGTGTTGGGTGTTTACCTCCATGAAACATGGCTAGGCTGTTTTATTTGGTGTGAGTCACCTACGTGGACACACTCACACATACCCAGAGATAGGCAGATAGCAGGACTGGGCAGGGCAGAGCAGGCTACAGTGGGTATAGGCTGAGCTGGGCAGCTACAGAGACTAGCTGGGTCAGCATGGCTACAGGTGTGGTACTGTCTGGTCAGCCCACGACAAATACGCACACACACACACACACACACACACACTGTACACACTTGTACGCATAAACCTCTTTCAACGCATACGCACACACACTGTATGCATAACCCTCTTTCATCACACACATGTACAGTATATGCATATTCTCAGTTTGCCAAATAAACTTGCTGCTGCCTTTGTATATCACTTAATTGCACTTAACAAGTTGTATCACAGTGTCACACACACACACACACACACACACACACACCCTGCTGCGTCAGTACGACGCTACTGTGAATGGCTTGTAAATACAACCAAGGCTCACAATTAGCACCAGGCACTTTCTCTGATCTTTCATCTTTCCTTCCCTCCCCCTATCCCATCTACTTTCTTTCTTCTGTAATATTTGTTCTCTCCCTCCTTCACTTTCTTCATATGCCTTTGTTCTTTCCCTTGACAACTCGTCCTGTTTTTGTCCTCTTTTCCTTCGTTATTCTGCCCTTTCCTGCCCTTCTCCTCTCTCTGAACCCCCTCCTTAGTTATATTCCAGTCATAGCCACACCAGAGCCAGGGTTTATAGCCCTCACTATTAATGTTGGACTTTTAACTCCAACTTCTGTTGTTCTCGAAGCCTTTTCTTTTTTCTCTCTTCTCTATGGATTTGAACTTCTCCCTTTATATTTATCCCTCTCTGCTTTCCTATAGAGACTTCCTCTCCTCTCCTCTTCTCCTCTTCTCCTCTTCTCCTCCTCTCCTCCTCTCCTCTCCTCCTCCCCTCCTCTCCTCTCCTCTCCTCTCCTCTCCTCTCCTCTCCTCTCCTCTCCTGTGCTTACCTCCGATCTCCTAAGCTCTGCCCTGCTCTCCCCCCTATGTAATTAGCAGACTGCATAGGGGAAACGCTTGTTTTTAACTCTGAATTTCTTGTGGCTGGCCACAATGTTATATTTAGGCAAGGTCTGGATTTGGGCCTGAAAATAACTGAGTTCACTAGCTGTGACTACACTTACGTACTCTGTGTGTGTGTGTGTGTGCGTTTCTGACTGAGGCCAAGACTATTCAATGCTTAAAACAGGTCCCACTGTGGACAGGTCACCCGCAGACAAACAGGGTGCGGCTATGTCTGTCTGTGTGTGTTTGTCATTTAAGTTTCCCTTCTGATTGGCTCTTTGCTAAAAAGGATATGATATAAACTAGAGAATGTACAGCTGGGGCAGTAGCATGCCCACACACACACACACACACACACACACACACACGCAGACATGTGACCAATTTGACTTAACTGCCAGGTTAGTGTGTGTGTATCATGACTAACAGTGGGATTCATACCAGTGTCCGCCTGTTGACGGAGCGGGAACTTACACCCCATCTCTCTTTGTCACGCTAGCTATTCATATTCTCATAGAAGCGCCCCAGACGATATGTTATCTTATGGGGGTGAAGTTAATTTTAGATGTCTAGTTTATCCACCCTGTAATCC
This sequence comes from Percopsis transmontana, assembly GCA_025447815.1. NCBI lineage: Eukaryota > Metazoa > Chordata > Actinopteri > Percopsiformes > Percopsidae > Percopsis > Percopsis transmontana. Next base: position 11,017 of record JAOEHI010012967.1, read on the forward strand.
ACTCCCTCCCTCCGGCCCTTTCTCTCAGACTCTCCTTCCTGGTCATTATGTTTGGTTCACTTTCACAATGCAAAATGGAGTCTTCTGAAAGGACTAGCACGTTCTATATGGCAAGCACGAGAGAAATGTGCTAACATCATGTCCGTCTGTCTGTCCGCCTGCCCGGCATCGCCAGCACGGAGGCGTTTAGCGTGGAGCGAGGAGCGCGGGACGGCGCCACCAAGGTGATGATCGTGGTGACGGACGGAGAGTCACACGACGGGGAGGAGCTACCGGACGCGCTGGCGGAGTGTGAGAAGAGGAACATCACCCGATATGCCATCGCTGTGAGTGGACAAACAACACTAAACCACTGTTCTAACACCAACACCTGTTTCATCAGCTTGCACAGCAACCGTTACATTTCCTGGTTCCTCTGCGGTCCCAACAATACTTAAATATAGAATCGCCAAATCACCAAATGAAGCCCTATGGTTTGTTAAAAGCGAAATCTGTGGCTTCTAGCCCCACCCCAGCCCCCCGGTGCACACAGAGCACACACACTGGTTGGTGCTGTGGTTTGGCTGTCCCTAGGGTGGGGTGGTCTCACGGCCCTCGCGTCAACAGGCACCCTAAGAACTGCAGTGCGAGCATGTCCACAGGAACTACAATGGAGGGGAAACCCCGGCAGACTCTGAGTTTTTAGCTGTTGACATAGGTGGTGGAGTGGTATGGTTATTTTTACTCCTACTTGCAGGGCACATCCTTAAAGATCATGTAGATTTTGCGCTAAAAGAACCCTGCTTCTGAAACCATGTCTCCATGGTTTTGTCAGCAGAAAATCCTGACAGAACCATTTCTCCTTTGACATCCTGCTCTAAGCCGACATGTCTAATGAAAATGTAGGGAATTGGACAACACTGTATCCTAAAGAAAGATTATTATAATGGTTATAGTGGTGAAACCCAAGTGCCCCATATAGAAAGCACAACTAGGTAGAAAAAGAGGCACACTGTATGGCCCACACATCTATGAACCCTGTTCAAATGTAATGTGTAATAAATGTAATGTGATTTGCGATCACATCACATGACCACTACAGCTATGCAACATGTGGCCAACATAATTCTACGCTACCAATATCGTAATTGACACAGATACACTGAGACAAATAGATATATATATACAAGGGAAAGAGATTATATATACAAGCTTGAAGGGGGGAAAAGACAAACAAATACAAAAAAAGAGTGCAGGTATTGTGGGTGCCGTAACTGCAGTTATGTTTTGATGTTCTCTGTTCCACTGCTACTGCCGGCTTGTACGAGTGTATATGTGTGTGTGTGTGTGTGTGTGTGTGTGTGTGTGTGTGTGCGTGTGTGTGTGTGTGTGTGTGTGTTTTGTGGGGGGTGGGGGACTGGGGGCGGCGAGATGGCTCACAAGGGAGCGTACAGCAGTGAGCGTTCAAAAACACGATTGGTCCAGACTGTGTTTTATGCATCAGGCCAGCTCAGACATGTAACTTGTGAGGGGGAAACGCAATCGTTTTTTTTCCCTTCTGCGCAGTTATTGAGAGTGATTTATCCCTTGTGTATGTGTACAACTTTATGGTCGTATCTGCAGATGCCATAGTTTCTCCAGATTTATAAATATGCTTATTTCTTACCTCCCCCTTTTTTTTTTTCTCAATCCTCGTTTTTGGTTTGTGACTGGGAGGAAACCAGCAGCAGCTGGCAGGCGTGGTGGAAATTCTCGGGCCCCTATAAGATTTTCGTGTCGATATTTATACGTACTGTATGCTCCCATCACATTACATGTGACACCCCACACTCCATCCCTCCCTGCGTCCCCCTGCCCTTTTGAAAACATAGGATTTCCTTCCTAAGCTTGGCAGCCAGAGCCAGGGGGCGAGAGGTTGGGGGGTGGGGGGGTTGGGAGGTTGTGTTAATGTCGTGGAATTTCCTCATTCGTAGGTCAGGAGTGAAGCAGTGGCCAACGCAGGCCATATTGTATAACTTCTGCATCAGTCATCAAATAGGCCTGCACTCCTCATTAACAAATCTCCAGTGGCTACCGTTTCCTTCTCTCTTGTGTTTTCCAGTTGATATGTGGCCAACACACATTTCTTATTTACATCTAAATGGTATGACTATTGAATAGTTCACTAGAAGCTGTTCAAAATGCAGTAATATAGTCAAGTTTATTTCCATGTTATTTCCCTAGCTATTGCTATAGTGTGTGGTACTGATTTCCTTCTCCGCTACACGGGGGTGGTGCTGGCCCTCTCTTCTATCCTCCTTCAGACCAGAGATCCCGTGATATCTCCATTTCTTTCTCCTTACTGTCCCTCTAGCTAGTACATGGAAAACGTATTGGACTGAAACATGCCAACATGTCTGTTTATACTCTCAGCCTGTCCTCCTCTCTTTCTTTATTCCCTTTTTCTTTGAGGCCACGTCATTTGTTTTTAAATGTATTGAACCCATGTTATCTGCTTATTAATTTACCATGCTGCCTCCATCAATCCCATGCCACAATCCTTTGCTGTGCTTTAGGTGCTGGGCCATTACATCCGCAGGCAGCAGGACCCAGAGACGTTCATCAATGAGATTAAGTACATCGCCAGCGACCCGGACGACAAATACTTCTTCAACGTGACCGACGAGGCGGCACTGAACGACATAGTTGACGCCCTGGGAAACCGCATCTTCACTCTGGAGGGTGAGGGGCGGGGCAGGAGGTCAGGAATGGTTGAAGGACAAGGGCTGGGGAAAGAGAGGAAAGGAGGTCGAAGAGGGTGAGGTGTGACGGTGAAACGGTGAAACGAGAATGCTATGAATGAAAGATGAAAGGAAGAGAGTTTCAGAAAAACGGGGAAGGGATTGAACTCTGGAGGGAGTGAAGGAGGAAGGGATGGGTTACCACCCTCTTGAAAGAGGCGAATGCTAGAGGGGGGAAGGAGTAGCTATAACAACACCAGACAGGAAGGCTGGTGAAAAGAAAACAGTATGTTATACAGTATATACCATACATGGCACACACAACTTTGTAGGGAAACGAGAGAGGAAAGGTGAAGAACAAAGGAAATGAGGGCGGAGGAGGCTTGGCTACCACCTGGGGTCTTGAGGGAGAGCGAAGGTATCCCAGTTTAGCTCACAAGACAGTGAGGATGGAGGACCTTCATAAATTCTGTCCCTGCACCTTCGCAGGAACGCTTGGCAACAACGAGAGCTCCTTCCACATGGAAATGTCCCAGATTGGCTTCTCCACACACACTCTGGATGTGAGTGCAGCCCGCAGCGCACACATTCACGTTTTAAAAGGCCAATTTGATTACCGTATGAACTCTGAACTCCTGCTTTCTTCAGGATGGAATTCTGTTTGGTATGGTGGGTGCCTACGACTGGGATGGAGGGGTGTTGAAGGAAGGGGCCAACGGACCTATCGTGCCACCCCGAGAAGCCTTTGAGAAAGAGTTCCCCTTGGAACTTAAAAACCACGCTGCCTATCTTGGTACCTGGATCTCAACAATACACTGTCACCATACTACATCAGTTGCTCTGTTAGTATATGGTTGGTTTATGGTTGTGTATTTGCAGGTTACACAGTGTCGTCTGTGATAGTCGGGGACTGGAAGAGACTGTATGTAGCGGGGGCTCCCAGGTTTAAACACAAAGGGAAAGTCATCCTGTTTGAACTCAGTAATGACGGGGATGTCAACATCGCACAGGCTCTCAATGGAGAACAGGTAGAGAGCGCTGTGTTGGTGTGTGGTGTGTGGTGTGTGCGTGTGTGCATGTGTGTGTCAACGTTCAGAACTTTCGTTCATTTTTTGGTCAGAGATTAAGGCAACAGCACCACCTGCTGGCGGTAAACTGAAAACACAGCCTTCTCTACCTTCAGCCTCCCAATACAGTAACTGCCTCCATCTGTGTGTACCTAGATCGGGTCGTACTATGGCAGTGAGGTGTGTGGGCTGGATGTGGACAAGGATGGTATCACTGATGTCCTGCTGGTGGCAGCACCCATGTTCCTGGGCTCAGGCAACAAGGAGACTGGCAGAGTCTATATCTACACAGTCAGTGGGGTGAGGCAGACTATAGTGTTACCTCGTGTTGATTTTGAAATAACTCTTACTTTGAATTGACCCTTGAAATAATCACCTAAATATTTTATGTTACTTTGTGTGCATCTACCCCTTGTGGAGAAACAGGTCTGTTTGAGAACTGCTGGACACAATACAATTCTATATTTAATCCCATAAGGTTACAGTGTTTTACTCTTAACTTTTTCCAAGGCCGATTGTTCACCTGGCATCCTAACTACATCACACACTCCATCTGACACCCTATCACCCAAAATTCACCTCTTTCCTAATTCCATACCTCCTGTATCTTTGCTCCCAGGAGGAGGTGTTTGTCCCCAATGGTACTCTGAAGGCTGAGGACAAGTCCCAGGATGCGAGGTTTGGCTACGCGCTGGCAGCAGCTCCAGATCTCAACCATGACGGCTATACTGACCTGCTGGTGGGAGCCCCGCTGGAAGACGACCACAAGGGGGCAATATACATCTACCATGGGAAGGGTATTCACATCCTCCACTATTACAAACAGGTACGTTACAGTTACTGGTCCTCTGAAAACTCACTGCATTTTTAGAAATGAAACTGACCTTGGTTTATGTTTCTTCTTTCTTTCATCCTTTCAATCTGTCAATCCTTCCTTCCTTTTTCTGTCTCTATGCAGCGCATCCCAGGGTTATCAGTTTCCCCTACTCTGCAGTATTTTGGCCGCAGTTTGAGTGCCCGCCTGGACTTGGATGGAGATAGTCTGTTAGACTTGGCAGTGGGAGCGCAGGGCAGTGCGGTACTTCTCAGGTGGGTGGATGTAGAGGAAAGGACAGGGGTAAATGACAGCCAGGATTCATCATGCGAGAAGACATGTGAGAAGACATTTACATGAACATGAATTTACATGAAAGGTTAAAAAGTGCTGACTTCTCGATGATCCCTCACCCCCCCCACCGGTCATCCTATCATTATTTATACTCGTTGTATTGTGTCTAAACGAATCTAACCTTATTGTTTGACATCCCCCCTCTCCCCAGCTCTCGTAGTATAGTCCAGATCAATGTGAGTCTATCCTTCCAGCCCCACTCTATCAATGTCATCCAGAAGACTTGCCAGAGGGGAGGCAGGGACTCTGCCTGCCTCAACGCCACTGCCTGCTTCTTGGCAGTGTCACGCTCCCCTGGGCCACACAGCAACAGCTTTGGTAATGCAAATGCAGTTATTTCTTAAAAGGGTCTTCAGGTTGTGATAGATGATTGCGATTGGTAGAGACACACAGGGAGCACCCCCTTGTGCCTCATTGGTTCAATGTGGGGTGGAGAGCTGCAATATTTCTAGAGGACAAACTCTGCCACACGGTCACACCTTCACACCCTCTTTTCAGAAATGACGGTAACGGCCATGCTGGATGACAGGAAGTTTTCAGCGCGGGCCCTGTTCGATGACAGCTCTCAGAGACAAACTCAAATCGCAGTGAGAGTTCAAACAGGAAAGAATCTCTGCTACAAACTTCCCTTCCATGTCTATGTAAGCATACAGACACTCACACATTTAGCAGGGAACAAGAAAGATTACTGTGACCCTAACCCTAATGTGTTACTTTGTAATGCGCAACCCCCAACCCTGCTGACGTGACACCTGTCTCTGATAGGACACAGCAGACTACATCCGTCCAATCAGCTTCTCACTGCACTTTAAAATCAACGACACAGAAAGCGGGCCTGTGCTAGACGAAGGCTGGCCGACCACTGTCAAGAAATCTGTAAGTGAACAGTTATTCAACGTGATGGCCAATGTTGTTCATACTATTGCAATATTCTTCATACTTTTCTTCCCACCTCTATGTCCTCACCTCTCTCTAGATAGCCTTCTTTAAGGACTGTGGTGAGGACGATGTGTGTACAACAGACCTGGTGTTGAACGCACACATGGACATCTCTGGCACAAGGTAGAGATAATCCCTCCCCATTCTTCCCCCCAACACCCACCATGACAACTGAATATTTAATATTTAATAGTTTGAGTGAGTGTTTGAGCGTGTTCTCTCCGCAGACACAAACCCTACGTGATTCGTAGTCCTCGTCGGCGTCTGGCCGTGGGCGTTCAGCTCCAAAACCGGCTGGAGAACGCCTACAACACCAGCCTAACGCTTCACTACTCACGCAACCTGCACTTCTCCAGTCTGAGTATCAGGGTGCGGTGCATTCATTTACGTTACATTACATCCACTAAATGTACACATAAAGTATCTAAATGGGATTCTTATTGTTATCTTCTTGACTGTAGGAGGATGCCCAATTTAAGATTGAATGTACAGCGCTTGCCTACAACAGCCATTCCTGCAACGTCAGTTACCCAGTGTTTCGTTCCCAGTCCAAGGTACGCTAAGGCTGAGGAGACAGGACATGATAAGACTGAAGAGTATTAGCTGGGCGACAAGCACTATCAGTGGGCTTTGATTCCCTAAAGCGCCTCTCTCTGCAAACAGGTGAACTTCATGCTGGAGTTTGAATTCAGCTGCACATCTCTGCATAACCGGGTCCAGATGAAACTTAGTGCAGCCAGGTGGTTCTCTCACAGATTCAAATCTATCCTTTTTCATTTTTTTTTAATTGAATATCCTCTAGGAATGGCTTCCTCTGACCATTGTGTTTTCCGTTAATCTGTGCAGTGACAGTGTGGAGAGAGAGGACACTTCGGGAGACAATAGTGTTCAACTGCAGAGTTTTGTTCAGTATGAGCCGGACCTGTTTGTCTTTAGGTATGCGTGTACATTATACTGTATTTTTCCATATTGTTGTACCGGCTACATGTTGAAATCTTTCATCAGTTGAGAATGACCCTCTTTCTGTGCAGTGAGTCTAACCTGAACCGCTATGAGGTTCACCCCACCAGGACAATGTCAGAGGGAATTGGACCTGAGTTCTACACACACTTCAAGGTAAACATTTAACCCCTCAAGCTAATCTATTAGACACTAGCAAGGCCTTGTCACATTCAGGTCCAGTATAACTGACGGATAATTGACAACTCAAAAACAGCCAATTCACTGGAAATCTTGTTTGTGTGTGCAGTTGCAGAATCTGGGCTGCTACGCTGTGAGCAACCTGGAGCTGAGGTTGCATTTGCCCTCTGTGGCTGCAGGAGACAGAGTGTTCATGAACGTCACCGACGTCTTCTCCTATAATGTGAGTGGGCATTTCCACTGTGTGTGTGGGTATGTGTGTGTGTGGGGCGGGGGTCTCTCTTTTAGAGTTAACGTATGATGTTTCTGTCCCCTAGACCACAGGGGTCAACTGCAGCGTATTGAGTGACCTAGCCAAGCTGAAGGGCAAACAGAGAGACGTGCGTCCGCTCCACCCTGAAGACATGCTGCAGAGTGACGTCTTGGTGAGGTCCCGGTGTTACAGCCACTGCAGCAACATGCATCGTATTGGTGTCTGTCTCCAGTGTAACGTTGTGGTGTGCGTACCGTTCGTAGAATTGCAGCAGGTCATGGTGTATAGAGGTGCTGTGTGAAGTGCAACAGCTCTTAAGGGGCCAGGCAGCACTCATTCGCGTCAGTCGCAGAGTCCATGACGAGTTCTTCAGAAAAGTGAGACGCACACCAGCACATACACACTCATTTAAATAAAAATAGAGGCTTGGTACGTGATTAAACAAAGAGAGGGAATCACAGGAATGTTACAACTGCAATTCTTTGTCTTATCTCTTTAGGCCAAGTATAAAGCAGTGAGGATCTCAGGAGCCTATCACATGGCAGCTCAGGAGACTAACCTTATCACTCTGGGTCCTGACACTCTGTGGAGGGAGGTAAGACTGAAGCAGGTTCTCAGCAAGGTTATTATCGTTAACAAAAACTAACAAAATAATGAAAACTAGGGGTAAACAAACATAACTAATAATAACTAACTGAAACAGTATTGTGTGATAGCAAAAGTAACTAAAATAAATTAAAATTATAGAGAAAAAAATGTCTTTAGTTTTGTCTTTGTCACATACGCTTTATAGTTGTCTTTTGTGGATATTTGTTTACCTGTCCTATGTGAATATTTTTTATATTTTTTAAATATTGTTTTGTTGAGTTTTTCTTACACAATACTTTTTGTGACCTTTTTGAATATCGCCCCCGACAAATACCTCATATTACAAAAAAAGACTATAACTAACACTGAAACTAAGAAAACTAAACTAAAAATAAGAAGAAAACGCTTTAAGAATTTATAAAAACTTAACTGAAAAAGTCAAAACGAAATTTTTTTTTTAATTAATGAAAATTTTAAAACTAAAATAACTGTCTCTCAGCCTGGGGGTCACGACCACTTGAGGGGGCATGAAATGCTTTGGGCAGGTCATGAGATTATTTCAGTTTGAAAATAATAGTTTTATTGTTTTAATAAAATAGGAATGGACCACAAACACTTCGATCAGTAAAGGAAATAAGCACTGGGTTTATAGCTGCTGTGTGTAATTCCTATTCCTCTTCTTGTCTCCATTGGTTAGACAGTGCTGGAGGTGCTGAAAGGGAGGGCCATTCCCATCTCACTCTGGATTTTGATTGGCAGCATCATCGGAGGCTTGCTTCTCCTGGCGCTCATCATATTCATACTATGGAAGGTAATTACAGTTACATGTTTCTGAATAAAAGATATCAGAACGTCTAGTGGGCCAGCCAAAAAGGTCCAGGGTTTCGATTCCTGGCATCCTGAGCAAGGTTCCCAAACCCTACCTGCTCCATAATACTTGCAACTGTACTCATTGTAAGAGTCAGCTGAAAGGCCACAAATAGTCAATCACCTCGCTTTCCATTCACCAGCTGGGATTCTTCACACGCAAGCACAGAGCAGAGGATGAGAACCATGAGGACTGACCCCAAGCGTTGGTTTCCATGACAACCTCAACCATGCCATGATGACCAATGGAGGTGCAGAGTCAACCTGCTAGTATCCCAGTGGCACACAGAGGCCCCTCCATAGTGCTGGGCAGGGGACCTGAACCTCAAGACACATCAGGGACCTCCAGGAACCCAGAAATCATCGTGACGGCCCAACACAAATGCACTACCCACTATTTTTAAGGGTCCGGAGCACTTATGTAAATAGCATCCCCGCCCCAATTGTTTAGAGAAAAATGTATCAAACCAACAAGTTCTTCTATTTAATTCTCAGACAAGACCATGGTTTTACATTTCAATAACTTTTTTTCCTACATCTGTCCTGCAATTTTGTGTTTGTTCTTTGTTGTAATTAAAAATGTTGAATGCTTTTTTTAAAAACTTTATTCTTTTGTTGATATGCATAATAAAACCATGCATAATAATACAGTAATGAATGAAAACAATTTTATTCCGAGCAAAGCTATAATATAAATCAAGCTTCTTTCACACAAATTAAATTATAAAACAGTCAGCATACCTATAAATGTATAATATTATTAATAAACTAGCACTGTGGGCGAGAGGTGCAGAGCCAGAGCTCTCTCAACGTGTGGCGGCAGCTGTGGAGCTGATGTACGATTCTAGAAGGAAGATCGTCTCATCTACCTGGTTCTCTGTTGAATCTAACCTAAATCAAAAACCCAACGTAAGGTATAAAAGGGATTACAATGACATGCTGTGTACTGAAAACGATTAGATGAGTTGCGTTCCTACTTGTTAATGTGATGCCTTAAGGACTCCAACTGTTGTTTTTCTGGGGCAGAGATCATCTCTTCCACCTCTGTCAGCTGCTCGGGCTCCGCCCCGCTGGCCTGCAGAGACGCCAGGATGGCCTCGATCCTCTGGGACTTCTCCAGCAGACGCCTGTCAATCAAACAGACCCGATCAATCCATTCTTTAGAGACACAGTAGCATGGGAGGTGATGGGAGGATTATTTGGCCTGTTAGGGTAGTGGCAGGAAGCTCGATGGTAACACTCACTTGCTCTCCTTCGTCTCAAACAGGCGTCTCTCTATCAGGTTGGCCACAGTCTGCAAAGGTCACACGTACAATGACAATATATCCATTAATCATCTAAACCACTGTTAATACTAATAAGTGATGCCTCCATAGCTATGGTCCTCGTTTACCTTGTAACAGTGTTGAAGCAGCATTCTGGCTGTAGGCAGCTGGTTGACGGTCCAAAGGTAGAAGGTGCGAGAGGGGGCGTGGTCAGGAGTCTTTGGGATTTCCTGCCAACAGTCAACAACAGTCATGGCTCCATAGCGCCCTTGTTATGCAGTGGTCCAACAATGTGTGAGAACAGAAGGAGGATCCGCCATGGTAAGACCTACCTGCAGCTGGACCAGGTTGGCTGACAGCAGGGTGTACAGCATGTCTTTAGCCTCTTTAGCAGGAACCATGGCAAAGTCCTCCACCTGCTTCTGCTCCAGGTGACGTTTCCTAAGCAGCAGGCGGAAGATGCGCGCAGATCGAGAGCCAAATCTGGGAATGGATTTATTCAAAGATGACAGGTTGATTATATGGCACATATTCACAAAAATTATTTTCTGCTCTGTTCGCAGCTTTTATTTTGAAGTACATAAGGGCTCTTACTATGCAACTGTGGTGCATGTAGTATGTAGCAAGTATGTACACTTGATTAGAGCAGTGAGCTAGTTTATAACTAAGCTAGCTTGGATGATTGATTATGTCACTGCTCTAATAGAATGTACCCACTTATGATGACTGGTGTATGGCTGAACCATAAATCACTCATCGACAAATGTATTCACTGGAAGGTTTGTTAGATAAAAGGAGTCTGCTAAATGCCATACACGTAGAGATTAGTCCAAATGGATGATTGATATTAAAGTTTAAATACATTTGATTATGAGTGGTTGGCTACATTAGCGCACTTTTGCTTCAGTTCACGTACATACCTTTCCTGTACAACAGACTCCAGCGTAGCCCTCGCCAGATTGGCCAGAGCTCTGTGCAAGTCTGAGAAAGCAGTTAAGAAATTAAACCGTTCATGATCAAATCAGTACGCAAACATATGGAGCTCTTGTGTTGAGGGCTCAATACTGTGAGAAAAAGGATACTGACAACAAACATTCCTCCTCCGCTGTCACCCGACCTCCCCACAAACTCCATCTAGAAAGGGAAGAGGACGAGAAGAGATGGTTTAAAACAATAAGTCACATTGCTTATAGGTGTGCAATATGATGTGGAAACCATCCAAGTAAAGGCGTCCTACTGGATCGTCCACTAGCAGTGTCAGGTACTGGTCTAGGATGGGTCGGCTGATGCTGTAGTTGGGTGGGAGGGACCGGAAGATCTCATTGGCGGAGAGGGACTGCGTGTAGGTGGCAGAGGATGGGGTTGTCACCTCGCTCATCCTCAGCATGGTCCTCACTATCTCGCTGCTGGTCTAGGGTGAACAGGAAGAGATTTACAAGGATACTAGCTACAGTAGTGCCTGTTACCATAGTCTACTGAAACATAAACCACATCACTATCCGTCAGATAGTCAGGAGAGTCAGTCAGATAGTGCCAGAGTCAATAAGTACTACACTTGTCTCATGGGGTCTCATGCTGTTGGTTGAAAATGTGCCTTTGAATTTTGTTATCAGACTGAACATAATTAACTATATTGCCTATATCCTGTTTTTATGTTGATATGGTTTTGAGTACATTGTCCTTGTCCCACAATTTAAAACACAAACGCATAAAGATGAAAACTTTGGGCTCAAACAAAACCTATGAGAAACATTACGACCAGGCACAGGAAATATAATTTAAAAAAAACAACAACCGATGTATAAAAGTGTAAGTGATAAAACCGACCTGGTCCAGTTTGCTGGCGACCGCACTGATTATAGTCTGGTCTCTAAAGTGGAGATGAAACCTCTCAAAGTTCACCTGCCAGTAGATGCCCTCGTCGCCATGACTCTGAGAGATGGGGCGGAGCAAAAGCCCAGTGAAACGGGATGGACAGAAAGGCCGCAACGTCATAACAACTGTTGTGAGGAAATTAGACAGCAAAAACACAGCAAATACAAAATGAGTGAAGAAGAACAGCACCCACCTCTCGATCTACCTTGGCCTTTTTAGCGGGCCCCAGCTCCTCTCCCTCCTCACTGGAGCGCCGCCGCTTGCCTCGCCCCAGGAGTGTGACGTGTGGCACCTTGTAGCAGTCTGGAAAGCTCTCTGGTGTGGGTGGGGCTGTGTTAGCGGGGGCACCGGGGGTGGCTGGAGGAGCCATGGCTGCTGGTGCTGCCTCTGCCACTGAGGAGCAGCGCTGCAGAAAGTGGGTCTCTACCAGCTTGGAGAACGTGGAGATGACTTCACTGTATTCCATGCTGCGCCCCTCTAAAACACACAGGAGGAGTCAGGGAAAATTAAGCAATAAACAGCCCATTTCACACACATCTGCATTGACCATTATACTGACTAATGTATGGCCGTCTCACATACCATCAATTAATTTACATTTACAGCATCTAGAAGACGCCTTTATCCAAACTGACTTACAATAAGTACATTTGTCAATAGCTGAATAGTTTTATTTAGTCTTTCAAATATTGTTATTGTAAGACGTTTTGGATACATGCATCTACCAAATGAGTAAAATATAAATATCCACTCTTTAATAGTGACATACAGACACTGACCCTCCATATTTTGTGTAAGGCGGTCAGAGACCGTCTTAACAGTGGTGCTCATGGTCATGTGACCCCTCTGTAGCAATTCTTCTACAATCAGCTCTCCTGTGTCCCCATAGAGAGTTTTGGCTGTGTAGATGTAACGAGGGTAGCGCAGAATTCTTAAAATCCGCTCACAGCTGGCCCTGTATTCCACTGGGCTGCCAGGACCTCTGCGGCCTGAGCTGAACACACAGACCCCATGTTGCATCAGCACACACAGTGACTTCTTCACCTGGACACAAAAAGAGATGGAGAGGAGATCTTAACCGGTTGGCCTGATTGGTGGGCGTGATAAATGCACACCACAACTGTCAAGATGAATGGTGTTTTGTCACCGGATAAGGGGTTTAGATATAGAATTAACAATAGTACCAGGTCCAGTGGCGTGCCACTCTCATGGGCAATAGTTCGTAGATTCTGTGCTCCACCTCTCACCAGATGTGTCCCTATCTTCTCCACCACTTCTCCAAAGTGTTCTTGGAGCAGAAGGCTACACAAACGCGACTCCTGGCTAGTCATCTGTAAAAGGAAACCCAACATGGACACATAGAAAATACGAGTGCGTCCAGACAAACTGGGATTATGCAAACTGACCACCATGACACATGACATCAATGTCATGTTTCACTATCAGTAACGGTTGCCAAAAAGTAGGCAAAAGGCAATGTACAAGCTACATACGTAGTCATGATTATTCGTTTTGACTGCGGTTAATGTTTACACATACCTTTCCGAAACACACAGATTATACTTGCTGGTAACCATCCCACACCTAGGGAAAACAAACGCATGCAACTCATTCACAACACAAACTTCCGCCTTTCTCTTCGATGTTGCCCCAAATGAGTGCCGCAATGCATGCAGGGCAGCTGGAGGACCGCTCTCTTCACTGGGCTGGAGGACCGACGTCAGTGTTTGTGCTATTCTGGGGAAGATGGCGGAGGCTGCGGCTGTTCCCCCGCATCGTTTTTTTTGTCACTGTTGTAAAGGTGAAGTGAACCCCAAACTACCGGTAAGGAAACTATATGCGGTCTCTTGTCTTGTTAATCGTTATTCTTTATGTATTAGTGGTTGACAAGTAAGCCCTCGTTTGAAAATACAAATTGTATCTCTACCTAGCTAACCAGCAGCTAGTCAGCTAGCCATGGCCCTCGGATCGATTGCTCGTGTTTGTTGTTCTGAATGAACTCGCCTTTGACATGGGACTAGCAGTTTAGTTCTAAGTCTAAATTCTCCAAAGTAGACATAAGACGCTTTACTCTACTTCAAAGTACCAAAGGATTTGCTGTCAGTATGCTATAATAATTGGTATATCCATATCAGCGATATGTTTTGCATAGCGACCACATCAGAGGTCTACATTAACTTCCTCAACATTACATTTAATGTCAACATTATAGCTATCACAAATAATGTGTCCGTTATTTTATTCTCGTTTCAGCATGTGATTATGAAACTAAGATTACATTTGCGGAAATTGTACAATGTACAGTATATTCTCTGTTTGCTTTCATTCTCATAATGAAAGTCAGCGGTAATCCCCTAATTCGCTTGCTATCCATTATAAAAACGGACTGCTTGTCTGACACTGACACCCCATTTTGTCATCCCACAGCAGTTTCTAAATATGTGTTACACTCGTAACCATATTTGTGTTATAGATAACTTTTATCACCCAGTGTTATTCACACATTCACTGTTCTTAGCATAGGTGACAGCTATGCATTTGCAGTTGTTGTATATCAAAACCAGACAGCAGACTGTTTCCTCATTCTATTGCCAAGTCTGTCATATTCGCTACACTCTACCCAACCATGGCCAACTCTACCTCCTGAGTCACATTCATCAAACACTGCCTGTCATAAAGGCTCTGACTTATGCTGTGTGAGCTGACACTCTGTTTTTGTCTACAAATGCCAGTGGTGCATAATGTCTTTGCATAGTCCTGTGATATTTTCACGCCATAGCAATCCTTCCGCCTGTACTGTTTGTCCACCTATGTGTCTAATTCCGTGCCTTGGCTCTTCCTAGGAATACATCTGTCCAAGATGTGATTCAGGGTTCATAGAGGAAGTAACCGCAGACTCCAGGTGAGTTTTATTTTAGTCTAGGCATCTACACTCCAGCTCCAGACAACATGTCATGTAAAGGCCCATGGTGTGGGGCTGCAACCGGAGTAGGCACACTGTCAAATCTTACCTCATAGTTAATTAGGAGGGCACTTTCACTACTGGCCCAGTTAACCTGGAGGTAAAGTTAACATGCCGTTGTGTGCAAAAGGATCAGTGTACGCCGCTAATGATGTGTCTTTTGTCCCCTTTTGCGCTGTTTCCCTCAGTCTCCTAGAGGGCGGCGCTAATGGGATAGATGACACAGCCACACAGTTTGCAGAGGTATTAGTTGTACTCAGAGAAATTGGTGGGGTAAGGGGGAATTCCCTGCCGAGAAAAATCATGATCTTTGTCTCTCCCTACCTCTCCTATTACCCCCAGCTATGGAACCTGTTGTTTGTGGAAAGACCATTCACAACAGACGGTGACAGCCCTGACTCAGAACCCCGGGTCCCAGGAGTGGGATTGGGGGGTCTGAGTGGGCTCGGGGGTCTGGCAGGGGTACCATTTGGGGGTTCAGTTCCCGCTGGTCTTGGGGAGCCTATTGGGGGCCCACTAGGGCCTGGGGAGCACTGGGGGCCTGGACGCCCACCCCGCCTGCACCAGAGGAGGTACCGGCCCAGAGGCAGCAGTAGACCAGACCGCTCGCCTGCTGTGGAAGGGTGAGTCCCTCAACACTATACACTCACCCTTCAGTCCCCCTTACATATACCTGGATTTTTTTAGCCACTCTCCTGTCATAGAAATACTGTAAATTGTTGTGGTAAGCTTTTCTGATTTGTTTATTGAATCACAATAAAGCACAGGGAAATTGTTTGTGTATGTATTCCTTTGTTTCTGTCTCAAAGGATAGTGCAATATTTTCTTGCTGGTCTATTTGCCAACTCTGGAGTGCCAGGCTCACCTCCCCTGTCGTGGTAAGAGGACACAATTTTAACATTACCCCTGCTGAATCCAGATATTGTAAGTTATTGTAAGTTTCGGTGGCATTTGTGTTTTTCTCCAGGACGGGGATGCTTCACTCTAACCCAGGGGACTATGCTTGGGGACAGGGAGGGCTAGATGCTGTTATAACGCAGGTAGACACAACTTGTTGTTCTTCCTACCACTATCCTTTCCAATGTCCATTCAAAGTGTCACAGTGTGTTTTTATGTGTGTGTAGTTGTTAGGTCAGCTGGAGAACACGGGGCCTCCTCCAGCAGAGAAAGAAAAGATCTCTTCCCTTCCCACTGTCAATATCTCTCAGGAACAAGCAGGTTAGTCACACACTGTTTATTTGTTGCTGTTCTTCGTATCAAATGCTAACCTTTTTAATCAACAGGACCTAAACTGTTTTTAGTGGACTGGTTTTGTACAGTCTTAGTGAGAGCCGCTCAGCCGAAGCAGTGCTTTCTGTGATTTGTAGACTACTCTACAACAATAGTGATTTGACAATTTGCATTATATAAAATGCCTAATAAACTCAAAGATCAAACTGCTTTTGGACTCCTACTACAATTTTGTGATGTTCAATTTGCCATTTTTTCTTTATTCCCCTTCCCTTTTGCATCTGCTAATATTCCCCTCCTTTATTAATATCAGCTGCCTCGATTTTTCCATGCCTCTGTAACTGGGAGTTTAGCCAGGCTGTGTGAGCTGTTAATAGCTGACTCATTGGGATAAATGAAAATGTGTTTCTGTCTCTCCTTCCTGGCCTTGGGCCCATTTCTTCCTATCTTTTTTCATTAGCAGATAATTGCTCAGTACCTAAAATAATTTTAGTGGGCCATGCAAGAATCTGGCACAACAAGCACAGATTGGCCATTAATCATTCTGTAAATGTGTGCTTGGTTGTGATGCGCGCGGGTCAGGGTTATTTTTATTTTTTTCCCCGCACCAACCTGACCTGCAAAAATATGCGTTGATCAACCACCTGAACCCAACCCGACCCGCAAACTGTCAACTTTAGCCTGTATAACGATGGAATCCATATTATAGAGGAAGAGATAACGTTTTCTTATTTAATGCGCGTTTCAAAAGAGATGGACAACAAGGTTTTGCGGAGCCACCGTAGCCTACAGCAAAGTGAGCAGTGTTGCACCATTTTGTTTTTGGGCTGTTTGCCCAAACGTTAGCATAATAGGCTACACTGATTGCAAGGCATAGCCTGGCGTAGCCTAATAGCGTCTGGATCTAGGCTTTATACTTTATAGTTCGGTAATGCAGATTATTGACAGCCAGGACGAAGAGGACCTGCACCCTCCGTGCGTGTGTGGGTTTGAGAGAGCGAGCCTATAACGCTTTTGCATGCAATGTTTCTGTCAGTTATTTATAGCTTTAGTCAGAACACTGCTTTGTCACCTTTTGACCCAACCCGCCCGCACCTGCGATATTTTCTGGTAAGCTTCCCTGAACCCGACCGACCCGCGGGTCGACCCGTGCATCAGTGCCTGGGAAATGCGGCTGATGCAATGAACTGAAATGTTTGATTTCCCAAATTTAGAAGAAACCATACCATCACCAGGGTACCTGGAACTAAAAGCTAAAAACTTAAATATCTTTATTTCCCAGGGTTTGGATAAACATTATTTCAGTAAACAATGTGTTTTTTCTCGTCTCTTGTAGACTGCAGCATGGAATGTCCTGTGTGCAAGGAGGACTTTTCAGTAGGGGAGCCTGTCAGACAGCTGCCCTGTAACCACTTCTTTCATTCGGACTGTATAGTACCCTGGCTGGAAATGGTGAGAATTTTGTAAATAACAAAATAGAGGGCTGGCTAAAATAACGATAAATTAATCTAATGCAAGGTTATATTGAACTGTAGTGTGAATGTTTTTAAAAATGGACCTTGAGTGCACATACTGGTGTTTTTGGTAAGTAATCACCAAATCTGTTTAGCTCAGCTGAATTGTTGTGAGATAAATACACTAAAACTCATAATATATATATATATATATATACATACATACATACATACATACACATACACAAATACATACATTGAAAAAAAAATCTCCCCCAGCTCATATTTCCTATTTAATCTCTCGTCCTGCAGCATGACACATGTCCTGTGTGTAGGAAGAGTTTAAATGGAGAAGACAGCAACAACCAGCCCCCACCAGAGTCCCCCTCCTTGTCCACGGACACCCGGACACAGGATAGATGGTCATTCTGAGACACACACACACACACACACACACACTGAATACCTTGGTTTCATTCAACAGAAGCCATGATCGTTTCTTGCTCTTCCATTGATCTCTACTAAAGTCATAAACAAATCATCTGTTAGATCGTCAGCCTGATTTTAATGACACTCGTTAACCACCCATACAGATTTGTGTCTCAGTCAGCTGAGATCTTCTTTTTTTAACCTAATCGGGACAAAAAAGCCCACTTCTTCTTTCGCCAACCACCAGCATTTCTCCACTTCTGAAAATGCACTGCTGTATCATACATATTGTCTGGGTACCACAGGCTATACTCCTGCAGACCTACCCTCTTTATTCAACTCCCGACGAACTGAAACATGCAACTGAGCCCTTCAAGTCTTGTGGTCTACTTTTAAAGAAACGATACGTCACTTTCGGTCTGATTGTTTAGCATCCTTTAATACAGTGGTTCTCAAAGTGGGGGGTCGGGACCCCCCTCATGAATGCACACTTCAGCCATATTATTTTTGTGGTTCACGGGTGAATGTTTGAGAACGGCTGCCTTAATTAATTAATTAATAAATAAATAAATGAATGAATGAATGAACACTAATTAGCTTCCATGAAATGGCCACAAATGAGAGCAGTGACATCAGATGAAAACTAAACGATTACTTCAAGCTATACGGTCCTCTTCAAGGGAAGGGGGTAAGGATGCACTTTGCTTGTTCTGTCCCTTGTGTCAACTGTTTCCTTCTTGCTGTATATATTATAACCAGATGGCATCCTAGTGTCATTTTAGTTCTTTGACTTTCCTTTAACATTTTTATCACTTTTTTTTTTTATGTAAATAGATTTACTCCAAGTTATGTTTGAAAAGATAACACTGAGAATGAAGAACCAAATGTGAATTCCCCGGTTATCAAAATGTGTATATTATATATATATATATATATGAAAATGTGTATGATGTAATAAATTGAAAAGAAACACTTGGCTTCACTGCAATTCGTTTGACTGTTTTAACTGTTGGCAAGTGTTTAAAATACATTAATGCTTAAATAGAAATTACACATTTAGGTATGTGGTCCTTTTCGTTTTGTACCCAGTAAAATACTTGAAATGTATCTGGAACTTTGAACACTAATTACTTTGAGATATAGACCAATGATATTGATTAAAACCTGATTTATTAGATTTCATAAAACAACTCTGGGCAAACAAATTTCTGTTGATTACTTTACATGATTTTCTTTAGTGGTAAAATGGTGAAGCAGCACAATTGCAGTGAGTCAAGGCATTAATATTTAAGCACAGGCTTTTCTTTGGTTTTATCACATGCTTCAATACTTTGCACATTAATCAGGAGCTGAATGATTAAACAATAGTAGGGTAATACTGTGTGTCAGAAACCAAATTTGCCTTTGTCAAACTGCTACAGGGGTCTTAACGGTATGGCTGATAATGCACTGGACTTAATAAGGAAATGCAGAAAACGGTAAAGTACTTTTTGTGTACAGTACATCTAGTATTGATCACTGGGTGTTCCAAGCAACTGTGAGCAGGGAATTGGCTGGAGCAGTAGATGAAATATAGCCCACTGCCGGATCCCATACCTCAAATGAGATTATTGATGATGACCTGCAAAACACAAGTACTTCAAATTATCTCTCTCTATATATCTATATATATCTATATATATCTATATATATATATATCTATATATATCTATATATATATATATATCTCTATATATATCTATATCTATCTATCTATATCTATATATCTATCTATCTCTCTCTCTCTCACACACACACACACACACACCTGTTGAGCATGATAAGCACAACAGAGCCATCTTGTCTCATGAAGGCCGACATTTCCAGGGCTGTCTCTTGACTGGTCGACACGCCCACTCTCTGGGACCCCTCCAACAGGAATTTACTGTAAACAAAAGTAATATGAAAAACAATTAGGGCAGATTATATTGGGCCAGAAATGAGCTGAACTGTGTATGTTACATTCGTGTTACACCACAGCCCAACATAGCATGCTACCTGAAGTGAGCCATGCTATAGAAAGTTGGTTGTTTGTAGAAGACATCTCTTTCTGCATTCACTATAACAGGGCTATCCACAAAGTTCTTGGCCCAGTTTGGTCCACCGCCCTGGTCCAAGGCCAGGTTCCAATCAGTCCAACCAACCACATAGTTGTTCAGGTCCTGCAGCAGAGACAAATACAGTATACAAACAGTGTGGAGCCTAGTATCTTGTTTCAAAGTGAAATCGGTATCACATCTGCATAAACAAATCCCTGTGTTGTTTTCAAGACGTCCGGAAAGTGAATACACCCATGCAAAATGAATGGAAGGGTGTCTGATTTCCTTTGAGAGAATGTTACAAGAGAATTAACAAAGCACCAGTCCTGGCATGCTCTGGTGCCCTGCAGGCACATTAGGGAGTGTGTTAAATCTTGCAATTCAGCATAAAGGGGAGCCCTCTGAAAAGCTAATCTCTCATCTCTCTCTCTCATCTCTCATCGTCGTCCGCTTATCCGGAATCGGGTCGCGGGGGCAGCAGCTCCAGCAGAGGACC